>VYZU01024801.1:0-30537 GCA_013401355.1 Ceyx cyanopectus | reverse complement strand
TCCCCTGTCAAATTTGTCACAGCTGTATAAACAATGCTTGGTGCCATTTCAGTGGTATAAAGAAAATGAGACCCCTAAAAATGTAATTTGCATTTAACAGTGGTAGATTGACCTAATTGTTTACTTCTTTAAATTCCCTTGCCAAATACTGTACTTNCATTGGTTGACATTGAGAAAAGTCTGGCTCCATCCTCTCTACACTCACCCTTAACATATTTATAGACATTGATGAGGTCTCCCCTCAGTCTCCTCTTCTCCAGGCTAAAGAGCCCCAGCTCCCTCAGCCTCTCCTCATAAGGGAGATGCAATGCCAGATGACATCATGCCTGCGATAGAAGGGAAGGGCTGAGGAGGGGGGTGAAGAAGAGTGGGATCATGTTCAGGGAAGTGCACAGTCATGTTGTGTATCTCTCATTTTATGTATTTCATTAGTATTATTGTTATTACTATTGTTTCTTCTCTCTGTATTGTTCTATTATAACCTCTCCTTATCTCAACCCACCTTCTACCTTTTTTTCCCTGATTTTCCTTCTCATCCCTCCTGGGGTGCAGAGGTGGCTGGTGCAGAGTGAGCAAGAGGCTTCGTGGTGCTTAGTTGCTGGCTGAGGTTAAACCACAACATATCTATGTTCAGATGTTGCAGAAAGAGCAGGTCATTGTGGGGATTTACATTCACAGTGGCTTGACTCGGTGGGATTAATGACATTTTGGCAAAATCATTTCTATTGCCATTCTGTAAAGACTGGGAAATGTAAAACACAGAGTACCAAAAGTCACAGGTGAAATGCTAGTTGTACTTAAAAAATGCTGAATCTGTATAATTGAAATTAAAAAGATCTCTGTGTAGAGAACTGCAGGTGCAACTATTTTTTATGTAAACTTGTTTTCTGGTATTACAGACTCTTTGCAGCTCTGCTTTCTCATTTTCAGACATAGCCTGAAAACATTTGGCATTACTCCCTTAAATCCTCCTAATCTTCTGTTTGATTAAATATGTCCCACTCTAGTTAAGGCCCATCATAAAAGCAAAAAATAAAGCATATTTCATATGCTTGCTTCAGATGTTTCTCTGGCATTTTATATGTAAAACTTTTTGGCTTGTGTTCATATTAAAAGTAAAGACAAATGAACAATTCAGACTGTGTCCCTGTAGCCTTTTTATGAGAACTGTTCTTTGAAAAGCAGTTTTCTTGAAGAATTATATCCATCTAAAATAGCACTCCTTTCTGTTATGAAGTTTCATTAACAACAACAAAAAACAAACAACAAACTAGCTGTTTATATATATTGCCAGTTTATCTTTTGCTATTTTTACTTTCAATTTTTTGATTTATTCCCTGGGAAAGAAGCAGCGGGAAGGTTAGGAAGGCAGGAAGATTTTTTTAAGACTTTGATGCCACTTTTGAAGTCCTCAGTACTGCTTTCTGCTGTGTGATAGTTAATTAAAACACTTGCTGATAATGGGCTGCTGTTTGGAAATGCAGTAATAACTTTGTTAAGGGCAGATGGAAGTTTTTGTATTCAGGCAGAGTAGCCAAGCAGTGTGCTGACTTAAGTTGTTCTACAGATTCTTAATATTAAATGAAAGGCTGCCCCTCCTAAAGGTGAACTCATCTTTGAAGCTCATCTTTTTGCAACATTTTACAATAGGTGAAATTAAAAATCTTTGGGTTTAGGACCCAGCTACTATCTGTTTTTGTGGCACTGTGTCTCCATTGCAGTGAAGCCAGCAAACAGCTAGATAATTTGTTCTTTCTTTTTTATTTTTTTTTTTTTAAAGACATGTTTAAAGACATGTTTTACAGGGATTTGGATAATCCAGAGCTGCTCGAGTGCATGATCCTATTTTATAGATGTTTTTAATACATTAAAAAATTGAAGCTATTTTATCCTGGCTTTGGGAGTGATAAGGCCAAACACCCCTTTTTGCCTGCATAGGTGATTCTAAGCATTAATTGTCAAGATAAACATTATCTGTATTTACATGTATTTTATCAGGTAGGAGGTATTGCAATAAAATTGACTTACTGAATGTGGAAGTGAATTGTGTGATTAAAATAAAAACTGTTTGTAATGACTAGAATAAAGAAGATTATGAATAATGAAGCTTTTAGAATTGAAAGACTTTCTATTGTAATGCCTGTGGTTGAGTTCATCTACCTGTGAAGGTTAATTTTTTTTTCTTTCCAAGGAGTGTTCTCTACAGAATGTAACTTGTGCTTGCTTTTAGGGCTTGCATTTAGTTTTGAATACCCTTTCATCCCCTGTCAAATTTGTCACAGCATCTAAACACAGAAAAGCTGACCTCAGCAAAAAACTAGCCATTGACCTAAATTTTGCTAACAGCTTAGTGAAAGATCCATGATTTTTTTTCTCAGATGTTGTTTGGANTTATGGAAAATACATAATTTCTTGCTTCTCTGATTTATGGTACTTACTTTGCTCTTAAATGTCTGCTACTTAATACCTGTTTATTTATTTTTTAAAAACTTTTAAACAGCTCTGCCAAGTGTGGAGTCTTTATCTCATGTTAATGTCCTTGTTGACATCTTGTGTTTTGAAGTCAGTCTTGAGCAAAGGCTCTTGATTCAATCTGAGTTAGTTCAGGATCTACGACTGTGCAAAGCTGGGGAGCAGGTTTAGTAAATGTATAAAGAAAGCAGCCATTTTTTTTTATCAAGATGAATGGTAGCAATATTTTTAAAAAATAGACCAATTAAAAGTGTGACTTAGAAAAAGCGTTTCTTTTTTTCCAGCCTCATTCTCTGTTTTCAAGGAGTAAATTATTATCTTCCTGCTACTTGGCATACAGCTTCCTTCTCCAGACACTCAGGCTCTGTAGATTTAGTTAAAACTGTCTATTGCTGTTACATCACAAAGTTTGGTCACACTAACTGAAAGAGTAGTTTGAAGATCAATTCCTTTTGTGTAACACTTTTATTTTCACTCATTTTTCTTTTGGTCGTGAGCTGTAGCAGTCTGTGTGGGTACTGATGACAGCCCAAAAAGGGAACAGATGCACACACTTAAAGCCAGGAGGAGCAGAAGTTAGAAGAGACAGTGAGCTCAGCCTTCTCCTAGAAATTTATGCCAATGGTGACCCTGGCTATAGTAGAAACATGATATAAATCATGATTCTCCCATTTTCCTTGCACTTACATTTGTGAGGTTGTTTATGGAATGGACTAAGCTGAAGTAGGTTGGATTTTTTTCTGTCATCTGGTTTCCAGACAGATGTTTTAGGTGAATCAATGCAGGGTAACAAAGTATCAGTGACTGCAAAAAAAAGGAGGCATGATACATGGCTCCAACTGCCTTTTAACTTTCAAACAACAGCTAAAGAGTGATTGATTCAAGTGTAATTTGCAGACCTCTATGTGTATAATTAAGTAGAAGATTCAACATGAGGCTTGATGATATGTTGAATGCAATTTTCTGTAAATGGTGTTTTTTAATATATACTTCATTTTACAGTTGCTGCTAACTTACAGAAGATAGTAGACGATCCAAAGGCCTTGAAAACATTGACTTTTAAGTTGGTAAGTAAAAGCATGAAGGGAAGAAACAAACTAATTATCACAATATGCACAAAGAGTCTGGATTTTATCTCATTTACAGTTATTTTGCTGAATAAATGTGTTGACAAATAAGATGATTGAAATTGCCGTGTGTGATTGGAAAAAAACCCTAAACTCTGTTTTGACAGGACATTAGGGATACGTACAGTCACACAGCTCCATAGCTGTTCAGGGGAGGTTCATTCACATGAATTCTGAGGAAGACTGAGGCTTAGGTGAGAAACTTCAGAGAAAAACCCCTGGGAAGAATTGCAGAAACAAGCAAAGCAGAGAAAATTGTAGCTGTTAGATCAACTCCCTTCCACCACAGACACTCCCTCAGCTTTGCCCTGGCTGATGTGTATGCTGCTAATGGACTTTATTCCTATGCCATTTTTTCTAACACCTGCCACCATTTTTATTGCATACATGTCACCCTCTCCATTTCTTGCTTAGTTTTTCCCTTTCATCTGACCATGCTTGTGAGCTGATCAGCCTCCTACTGTATTTCATTACTGTTTCTTCCTCCACAGCATTTTCTGTATCCTGTATATATAATATCAGGCCCTGTTTTGGGAACTGGGACTTCTTTTGTGCTGCATATTGTGCCCTGGGCTATGGGTCTTAGATTTGGTCAATTTTTATACTATCATGCTAGATCTAATTCAATATGAATATATTTTAATTACAGAAACTTCATTCAGAATTTGGGTTGTATTTATTATTATTTCTTGCTAGACTTAAGTTGAAAAATTTACATATCTGAAGCTATTGAATGATTAGTTATGTAAATACCAAACTCTTGGCAATTTCAGCACCCTTTGATGAGTGACTCTGACACATATGAAAGACTAGATTAATATCTGTTAGGTAAAAGCAGATCTCCAGAATTACACAGATTTTTTTTTAAAAGCAGCTGCTTCAGATGGGCTGTAGAGAGTCATATTTAGAGAGTACATTACCTTATTGATGATAATATATTAATTCAGGATTGTTCTTTCCATGTGATTTTTAAAATACAGTTTTCAGTAGTTTTACCTGACCAAATCGTTTGGACTAATTTTTCTTCTGCAGTTCAATAAAGTTAAACCCTATGCATTTCTTTTCAGAAGGACATATAACTCCAATTGTTTTGTTTCTGCAGTCCTTACAGTGTTAATACAGTTTAAAGGGTGCTGCTTCTCTTTTTGCAGCTAATCTGTGTTCTTGCTGTCTAGACATCTGACTTAGCTTTATTCTGTAGTCAGTGGTATCTCAACAAGAGCATTTAGATATATAGATAATCAAGAGACTGTGGAAGTCTGGGTTTCTAGTTCATACATTTAAAGTAGAGGCTTGATATTACAGAATGTAATATACCATAGTATGCAGTTAATGTTTGTATACATTGAAAATTAGGTTGGGGCATTTCTGTGATTCAGTTGGAGGTCCAGTCAATGTTACATGGTATTTCAGATTCCAGTGAGTGAATGCTTTTATAATCCTAACTCCTTACTGTAATCAGAATTAATATACAATCCAAAATCAATGTCTTCTCACAATAAGTTCCATTGGCTGGGTAACAATTCCTGATGCTAATTTTTAACCTAAGGCTTCCTGCATTAATTCACTGCTTCCTGGGAAAATAACCACGAGAAGTATCCTAATTTATTGTTATCCTTGATTAATTTAATGAATGTTCTATTTTGGTCTGTTTCTGTGTTGTGTGGTGGAATTGCTAAATTAATTGTTACCTGGGATGATTCTGTCATTTGTTTGTATGCCTCACTGGGTCTTGTTACCTCTTAGCAAGGTCTCACTGAATTTAAGAGGACCTGTATACAACTTGATTAAACCACATTTTCTTGGTAAATATTTCAAGGGGATTCAAAGTCTAAATGTATCTAATGTCATATCAGTTCAGAGAATTAAAATGAAACATGCTCTTCTGTCTAGGATTAGCTACTACCATTTGTGTACAAGGAATCTGTTTATTATCTCAATGCTTGCAGTTTGCTTTTGCTGGTGTACAACATTTCTATTCAAACAGCAAACATTTTCTTCTTTGCGGGAAACCAACCAACATCTTAACTGGTTTTGTCTTTAATTATTCCACAATGGTAAAGGTTATTAAAGTGAGGTACCTGGACAAATCTGTCTTTTAGGTTTCATCTTGCTTTTGCATATTTTTTTAACAGTGCATGTTTGATTTTACAATTATTTTATTCTACTGAGCATAGATAGTATTAAACCTCCCTTAGTTTTCTTGACTAACACAGAATGATGACTTCCCTGCAGGATCCAGCTGTCTACACTTTGGAAAGGAGGCTGCTTTAATGCACAAGTAGTCTTGGCAACACTCAAGGAAACACAAAATTATTGCACAGCATAATTTGCATTTTATGTAAGAATTCATTTGAAAAAGGGAGGAAAAAGCATTAGTGAAATAATACATTCAGTCCCTAAAAAGTGAATTGCAAGTATCAAGAGCTTTTCTTTTGTCGGTTTGTATATAGTCGTTGTATTTATGCTAAGGAGAAAATACAAGCTAATAGATTCCAGGTGCACTAAATATTAGACAATATTTCTTGATAAGGATGGCATTTAAAAATCTGTTTGCATCTAGTTGTGGTCATGAAAACTCAATGGATAATGTCAGTTGGTGCACCTCGTGTGCACAGTCTGAGAGATTTTTCCTTAAACTGCATATATACAAACTGGTTCTAATAAAAGGTTCAATTGCTACTAGAGCATAAAAGGATCAAGAGCATTTTTATAGGGTGAACCAATTGTTTTGACCTTTTCTGGGGGATATGCCAAAGAGTCTAAAGGCATCTGTCATAAGTAATTTACTATTGCATGCTGTTCGTAAAATTATATTATTTTATTTATCTACCACACAGGTGAAGAATGCATTAAAAACCTCCCCTTGATTTAAAGTGTCACTTCTGTCCTACAGAAGAAAAATTAGTATTTGTATAAAAATATTTTGCATGCAATGTTTATAACTTGTAGGTTATTTGCTCTTCATGAGTGAAAAATGATGACGTTAAAAAGCAAATTTGGCTCCAGTCTGGGAGGTTTGGATTAAAGAATTTGGGTCTTTTAAGTGTTCATTTTCCAGTTGTAGTTTGTTTTTTGTTGTTGTGGTGGTTTTTTATTATTTTTGTTGGTTTTTTTCCATAATTTTTAATATTGATTGAAAAAGTTTGCTAAAATTGAGGATGTGGTTGGCTGACACTGACAGAGGATACACTAAAGCAGTCTGAAAGCTTTCCTTCAAGTAAGCTGTTTGCTGACTAGAAGACACAAGGAAAATTTATAGCCTGTCTGTCAGATCCTCCTCTGTAGCATGACATACTAAACATTTGTGTTTATACTTGCAGGCCTCTGGCTGTGATGGCACTGAGATTCCCGATGAAGTGAAACTGATTGGGTTTGCTCAGTTAAGTGTCAGCTGATGTCTGTCCCTTGACCCCAAGCCGAATGGTGAGATTGTGAAGAGGCCAGCTTAGATGCAAAGGAAAATTAATGCACCACACACTGAGTTCTGCTTCATTCTCTAGCAATTCACAGAGTCTGAACAAGCAAAGCCCACAGCTGCACCGCTGCTGCTAACATTCAAAATGCTACTAAATGTCTCTTAGCAGTTGATTTGGATTCCCCCTAAGTGAAAAGCCTGTGGAAATGCACTCAGGTGGCTGTATTTATTGGTTACAAAAGGAATTTTCTATCAAGCTTACTTCTTTCATAAACTTTGAGTGATACTATTTTAACTGTACTTGTGGTTGATAATACTGCCTCTGTTCTATCAAGAAATTAACATAAATATAAAAGTTAAGAATTATTAGCCAAACTTGAATTCTAGTTTTCAAACTGTGAATTTTATTTTTCATATATTTATGCATTACACATCCTAGTAAAAGGAAAATTCTTCTACTTTATTATGTGCTATTTGCAGTTATTCTCCCATTATTTAAAAAAAGTTTCAGGTATATCATTGAAATATTTGGTCACTTCTAGGCCTTTCTTGAAATTAATTCGGCATTAGTGAGCTTTTGTTAGTTGTGTGTCTAAAAACCAGTCCACAAACTGATTGTCAAGGGAGTGGGAGGTGCCTTGCAGACATTAATGTTTTAAGAATGTGCCTGAGGCTGCATAAATAATAATCTCCATTTTCTAGAAGTACCATACATATGGTACAATATATATAAATATATATAGTTATCTGAGCAAGGAGGGGATATACAGTAGCAAAGGTGTTAAAGTATTTGACTTTATTGGGGAAATCTATGAGCTAGAGCTACTTTGAACTGTTGTTAAGGTGACTGCTTACTGTGTCCATTTCTGATACGACTTATCCTTAATGATGGAAACAGACTTCATACAGGTGACAAAAACTTGAAAAATGGAACTGAAGCTTTACTTGAAGTTCTGCAGAATACCAAGGTGGAGTGAAAACAATAGGGCTTTGTGCAATGATCAAGTAAAACTGTTACAAAGAAAATACTTCTGACCCAAGTAGTCTTATGCTTAACCTGTGACAGATGTTATGGAATTAGCAAACCTTAGAAAGATTTTCAAATTTGGAGATGTGTTTCTTGGAGGTTACAATATAAACTACTTCCTAGCTAATCCTAGATAAGTGGCAGCTCTTTAATGTACTGAAAATGGCAAATATATATTATTAAGAGAAGTTATTTATAATGCCTTGTCATAATCGTTGAGGTGTTCTAGAGCCATTTGCATATGACTCAATGTAATCCCATCCCATCCTACTGTTTACATGATGATTACTCCAAGATGACTGCAAAGGTTAAAAAAAATAAAAATAAAAGTGTATTGAACAAACAAAATTGTGTTGTGAATATCCCTGCTGTGTGTGCATTTTGAATGCTGTGTGGCAGGGTGATGTTATAAATGTCTGCTGCCCTTATTTAGTTTATGAGCAGCACCTGGGGGAGGAGGAGGGGTGAGAACATTGCTTGCTGACACGTGGGAGGGTTGCTCTTAACTGCTTTTTTCAGTGCTTTACAGAAACTATTTTTAAGACTCTTGAGGTCTTCGTACTTCAAGAAATCCATCTGATACTTGGGGCAGGACCTGTGGCATGCTTGTTTGTGGGTTTGTGTGGAGAAGAGAGTAGGAGAGACCCAGAGCAGGGCCGGGGCCAATACCTGCTACCCCTGGCCCAAATGTTTGGTTGGTGGCCACAGCTGGGTCTCATTAGGCCAGTTTAGGCCCTCCTCAGGTGATTGGTGCCCTCAGACACATTGGTGTGAGGAGGGCCAGGGCTGTTTGGAAGGGTGTGTTGTATTGTGTGGTGGAAGGGCTTTGTGCTCTGAGGGAGCATGGTCTGCAGCCCGCTAAAGGCAGCAAACAAAAATGGTAAGTGTTCTTCTCCTTGGTGATGAAAATGATGTGTCTTTCTTTGTCTTGTTTTGAGGGTGTAGCATTATTGATAATCTGCTTGTGTGTCTTCATCAACAGTGCCTTATTTCAGTGCTGTATAATGGACTGTTTATCTCTTGCCTGACTTTGGTTAATGCTCCTTACTTTGGTTAATGCTTTGTTCTGGGTCAGATGGTGCATGTTTTGCTCTGGGCCCTCATGGACCAGCTGGAGGAGAAGCTGGGCCTTGTGGCAGACACCAGTGGCCGTAGGGGTAAGGCTGAGCCTGTGGACGCACCTTGGTCTGTAGCTAGAAAGAGGTCTGCTTTGGCTGTGCTGGGTGAGTACAGAGGATACAGTATTGTGTCTGGTCTGGGGGGTAGGCTGCAATTTGGAAGCTAATTATTCATTACCAATCTTTGTGTTGGAGGAAGAGTAAATTAAAAGGTACCTTAAACATGCATCTACCGGTGAAACAGTTGGTAACCTGTAACATTGTGATGGGGTGGCTACTAAGTAGGAACTGAGTGAGTTCTGTCCAGAGCATTGCAGTTAGATTACTTTTGTTATGTATGTTTATATATGCATCTTGAAACATTGCACCAGTATTGACTAATCTACCTGAAAAAATAGTTAGGTGGTTAGCTGCATTTTTTGTTTTGTTTTTCCCCAGACAAATAAAGGTTCAGGGAACCTTGTTGTTGCCACAAGTCTATGAAAGAAGTGGGTATGTATAATTGGATGAAAGTTCTATACTGCTTGCTATATGCCTCCCTGAAGGTTGGGGAAAAGGTGTTGAGGTATGAATAGCAACTGTCAAAAGTGCTCATCTGCTGTACTGGTTGGGGATTCAGGAAGTACCTTAAAAAAAAAATAAATGTAATGCTGTAATTGAAGCAGTCAGCAGTATTGTACCAAGATAAAGCTGTAACAGTTGTTGCTCACTTGCAGTCTTATGCAGAAACATGCTAATGCTTCAGTGAGCTTCCTTGGCTTGGTGAGACAGCAGATTCTTGCAGCATCGTTATGTATTGCAGCTATGTTGGTTTTTCTTTTTTTTTTTTTTTCTTGCTGCTAAGGTACTGTGAATAAATACAGTGTGAGGAAAATGAGCTCAGAAGGACAGCGACCTCAAAGAAAAGGTAGTTAAAGCTTTTAGAGTCTATAAAAATGAAGTGCATAATCAGTTTGTCACAGCTATATAGAGGTGACAAAAAGGTAAAAATATACAATAAGTTGCAGTAGAAAGTAGTGTGCAAGTGACAGAGTAGAAACAGACATGAAATGTGGTAGGATTTTGCATACTGACTACTATATTCACCTCTGCTGAATTACAAAGCAAAAGAGAAGACCAGCAATGACTTATTTATTCATTTTTACATGAAAAGCATTTAGGACATGGGTACAGTTTTTGTATGACACAGCTTGCGCTAAAACAGTCATGTTGCTTCTGTTAGAAAGGTGTTACTGGACAATACCTTGGCCTGTTGGTGGCTGGAGCATCTGTCTGTGTTTGAAGGAAAAGTCTGTAACTGGGGAAGTGAAGCTGGAACAGGTGACATACCATATAGCTGTTTCTGAGGCCAGGAAAAGAGGGCTTATTTAGATGGCTCTGAAAATACAATTGTGCATAGTGATGATTATATGCCAGTGCTTGCAGCTGGGCACTTGCAGGCTCTGTGTCCTGATAAACATCCCTGTCCATGGAGTCAGCCCTGCCAGCGTGCTCCACTTCAGTGTGCTGAAAGCAGCTTTGTGCTGTGGTCTGAGATGGTAGTCAAATGATGAAATATAGTTCTATATTTAGTATTTTAAAGGTATTAATAAGGATGAATATAAACACAGTTCAGCTCAGCACAAAACCAGGTCTGGAGAATCACTGGTTTGTGTATGTGTAAAAGAGTGGGAGAGACATTTCTAGCCTTTTATCTTCTGGAACTCCAGTATGGGCTTCAGGCCAGGAAAGCTGCCTCCCACTCTGGTAACATATGCTTTTCATGCTAAGAGAACAGGAGCACATGTGTCTTTCCTCTGACAAGCACTGACCTCAGATATTCCCAGTGAATGACTGCAACATACAGAGAGTTGCAGTCAAACTGCAATGCAGCTAACCAATTGTGATAAATTTGTTTTCTAGAAATATCTTATGTGCTACCACAGTTTCCTTTATAGGCCTTTCTGCCCCAGAGCACACTTGGGCTGTGTGCATGGAGGTGCAAGGGGGAGCAGGTAAATAGGCCAGGGAAGTTCATTAAATTTTCTCTCCTGAGCTAAAGATCAATTTGTGACTTTTTAGCCAGATTGGTCTAATTTAAAAACTCTAGTCTGAGGAGCTTCCAGAGCAGTCCTATAACATTTGATTGTGGGGCATAGCTTCAGAATGTTTTTAAACACTGTTATTTCTGAGAGGCAGTGCTGTGTGCTACTTGCAAATGGTGTCTCCCCCTTCCAGCTTTTCTTAATCAGAGATCTGTTTTCCTTTTTACCACCTACCTCTGCATAATGATGTCAGATGATGAGATTAGCCTGTGCCTGAAATCAATTAGCTCTGATGATTAATCTGACACATACCTAAAACACTGCTAATTGAGTGCATTGAAAATGCTGATTTTTTTGTTTAGCAGGGAGCAGAGAATGCCCTCTCTTGCAGTGTTTTACCAAAGCAGAATAAAGAGACCTCATTGATAACAAATCACAGTTGGTATAATTTTATTTTTTTTTCCTCTGGATCAATTGCAATATAACTTTATTCAGACAGTTGCTGTGGGTTTTTTCAGTGCATCAAGTGGGCAGCCTTTCCACCCTCTTGCAATGCAGTCACGCATGTACCTGCACTAGAATGCTAACTACTTAAAAATGATGAGTGGGAAAAGCAACAGGAGCCTACAGCTTTGTGTTCCTTGTGTATGGGCTCCACTGATGAGCTGATGGAGTATCTGGATTTACTCAAACTATGAAAATTCTAATAAAGTCTATTTTACTTGTGTTTTATTATAAAACTGAGTGATGAAATGTTCTGGCATATTAGTTGGATATTGTAATGTTGTAGTTTTTTTCCCTCAATGGCTAAGAGTAACATCAGAGTGCACATAAAAATGCAGTTTTATAGCTGCTTTATAATAGATTGATGCTGGTCAAGCTGCTTGCATAGTCATTGTAATATAAATTTGGGTCAGCATCTCAGTAGTTATGAAGTCTGCTTCAAAAAATGTTCAGTATATGGGCAATGGAGTGTCAATAAGCAGTTACAGAGACTTGGTAGAGAGTATGGTAAGAAGGGGAAATACTTAATTTTCACTGCATAAACTAATAGGGATGCAAGCTTGTCCTTCTTGGGATGTGAATATTTGACATCTAATTTTCAAATGTGAATTTGAAAGGCTGTGCTTGTTTGTTGTCTCAGTAGGGTGTAGAGAATCACTTATGCGAGCAGATGTATTTATGTAGAGGAGCAGCTATGAGAAATAAAATTGAAGTAGATTGAAAATACACACCTCTTTTAATTTTTTTTTTCCATAGGTAAGAATTTTAAGAACTAATGAAAATCAGATATCTTTAATATATGGAATATTTATTCTTCTGGAAAGAAATTAAATGGTTAATTGGAGTTTTTTAAAATTCATGTAATAATTCAGACTTAAGCCAAGATGTTGCTCATTCATTGGTGTACTGGGAAAAAGGCTTTTTTGGTTTTGTCATGTTTAGTCTGCAACTGTAGACTCTATAGATCTAGTTATGCTTCCTTGGAAGACAATCAAGGTATGACATCTCAAAATGTAAAAGAATATAAGGGTATTTTGGTAACACAGCTGTCTCTTCACATAAAGACAGTACATGTGGCTGTCATCAACAGGCAATTATAAATAATGAATCAGAGCAACATGTCCAGTGGTTTTGAGGAGGTGGACTCTCTGCTATTTGTGTCATATAACACCGCATGAAAAAATGAAAAGATCATATCTCATAACAAAACTTCTGGAAGATGGACTGCTTAGTGCTAAATTGGAAAGCCTCTTTAAAGTAGAGTTTGGAGTTTCTGCCTGCATCTCTGGTTTTGGAAGTTTAGAATTGGTTTTCTGAATCGAATCATTAGGGGCTGGGGGGCAGCCAGAGCTGAGGCTGGTTGCTTTGATGTTAGAGCCTGTGCTGTTTCATAATGCAAAGGGCAAGAAAAGTTTGTAAAGACTGTTAACAGGAAAGCTCCTTACATCTGTAACAGTCACTGCTCTCTCCAATATATAAAGAAGATTGAGGGACCAAAGTATGCCTTTATTATGTTAACCTTAAACTGATGGTATGTGTATCATTAAGGTTGCTGAAAGTTCGGCTGTTCTGGTTAATGAACATCTTTTGTGATTGCCCTGCATTGTGCCAGGATGCTGTTATTGACCACGAAAGAAAAAATGCTAAATTAAAGAACAAAGTATAAAATGAAACAGTCATCAGACACAAGTTTGTTCAGAACCAGGATGATGTGGGTGACACGAGCTTCCCTGTGGTTTAATTGGCCCTGTTGGCCCATTCTCCCTACCTGCCCTGTGTGGGGGGCTGAGGTTCCCAGGGATAGCACAGCCTCTGTGAGGCTGCTCATCGCTCTCTCGGTGAGCAAAGCTGTGGCTTTGGCCCCAAATGCGACCAAACAAGAAATGAGCAGTGCTCTAGTCTGATGCAAAAAGTACTTTCCTAAAGGTAAACTTTCTATGTCTCTTTTTGCAATAGAGATGAGACTTTGTATATAAGCCAGTAAGATATTTGGTGGTTTTCTAGGTTGCTTTGTTTGCTGAGCTTTTATCATAAATTGAAAGCTGTATCTTTTTGTTCACATTGAGGAAAAGTGCAGTAGATGCAGGACTAGCATTGAACATGGAACTATTCCCAGTATCTCAGAGAATCAGATGAGAATCCTGTTGAATTCAGATTCCACCCCTCCCCCCTCACCTTGTTAGGGCACCTTTGATTAAAACAAGCTTTAACTTCACTTGAGCACTTTCACTATATTATGAAAATAGGAAGAGGGTAAAGAAAAGCACCTTAAATTAGAACAGATAATCTAGAGGGAAGGACCATTATTGAAATCTTGGCCTCATGAATTAATAATATTTTACAATAGTTTCAGTGCGACTAAAATTTTACTCCCTACCTGTGTTTATTATGAGCTCCTCAGTTTACTCCTGGGGCTATAAAATGAAGAAGGATCCAATCGTGATTAAAGAGAAGGTGTGATTTGAATGGAAGGTGATTACTAAAACCTCCCTGAAGTCTTCCACCCTGCTTGTGTAGCAAGCTTTTCTTATTTATAATAGCATAGCAGAGCCATCCAACCAGAAAATGACACCAGAGAGAAAGACTTCTCTGATTGTTTTTGATTGGGTTCAGTGCTAACCTTGTAAATCTGTCTGTCAGATGGGGCACAGTCAAGTCATCTGTAAATGTGATGCTTCACAAAAGATGAAAAGGATGAGGAAATTCCTGCATTTATTTTGCTTGATACTTTATTTTTCCATCCAGAAGCATTTTCACAAATACATGGCTAGACTCTTGGATAAGAACTCTTGAGCTACAGTTTAATATTACAGAAATTACTAATTTAAGCTACTTTGTGTTTACGGATGATATATACTGTATAGCAGTGATTCCTTGTTGGATTCATAAGGCCAACAAATGTTTGAATCTCTGAGGCCTGCTCTGTTTGAAGGCAGCGCAGCCTGGATCGGTCTGTGGAAATCAAAGTAGGGCTGTGCTCAAGCAAATGAGTGTTTATCTGTCTCCCCCCTTTAGTGTTGTATTTTGTTGTCAGCATAGAGAAGCAGGGCCTTTTTCATCAGCAAAGACTAATTTTTAATTAATTCATAGTAAAGCTATATATTTAAAGAAGAGTGGGGCTGTTACACTTGTATATGCCCCATAACTTGTTTCAGGCAACGTAAGTTTGTACTAAGAGCAATAGTACTGAGTAAATTTAATATTTTTCCCCCTCTTCTGGCATAAGCCAAAGGCCTAAAAATAAATATTGGCAGAATATTCAAGTGACCTTGTGGCAGATCAGACTGATACCAGTTTATATGGAGGACAGCTGTTCGATGCAAAAAAATTACAACGAAGTGAATTAAATATTCAGGTTCAATCCAGGAGGGTAAATATATTTAACATATTTGTTTTCCAATTTATGGTGCTAGAGGTATGCTTTCAGTGTTACAGAAAAGTGACAGTGTTTTACTGGCTGTAAAATTGGCATCCTGTTAATGGTTGGTACTGTTTTAACAAGGAGTATCTTTGAAATACTGGAACATGCAGATAACACATTCTCAAATTCAGTTGACGCAAAAAGTGCTCTTAAGCCAAAGATAAAATTTTGACTGGTTAATAATTGCAAAATACCTGTTTTGTTGCTTATGCTAGGTATCTGCAGGGCTGCCACTTATCTAAAGTATTGTATTTTAGTATTTATTTATGCTAATTACTGCATAGGCAATGCATATAAAAAATTATTTATACCCTAATATTTTGTAACTCCATCTGTCTCCTTATGTTTATCTTTCATGGGTTGTTTTTTCTACACTGAACTGTCATCATCATTCATGTTCACCTGGAATTAACCTTGTATTAACCAGATATTATGTTAATTTACAGTACCCTGTATTTACTAGAAAAATCTCATCTAAACCAGATGCTCCAAATGCTATTAGAATTCAGTGTAGTTTTGTAGAAGCTTTATAAAGAGTCAGCCTAGGATAGTGTTGTGATTCTTGAACTTGTGAAGCATCTGTAACCCAGCTGGCTGGGGTATGGACAGAGCTGCAGAGCGGCTCCTCCAGAGTGGGGAGCTGGGTGCAGGCAATGGCTGGGGACAGCCCTGTGCTGCTCCCGTGTTCCGCTCCTGCAGCTGGGGTTATGCTGGTCCTGATTCCTCTGCTGGCTCTGGTATATTTCCCCTAGGTGCCACTGGATAAATGAAGCAGCTGTTGTGAATATAGTCCATGAAAGTTATTTTGGGGGAAAAAATTGTGGTGTTTGTTTTATTTTAATTAAGCTCAGCTGGAAGTTGGGAAGTGATGCCTCCCCTGTTCTTCTGTGTCTAAGATGCAGTGCACTTTACAGATTCCCCTTCCAAGGTACCACACAGGCTAGAGCCCTCAGACAGTGTGGCTGTTAGTGCAGGTGCCTGGAAATCATCAGTGGTGTGTAAAATGACATAAGAAATAGTTCTGCTGTGCCGTGTTGTCCCTGTGTTTGGAAATGTGTTTTTCTACGGAGGCTGGGGCAATATTTGGTTGGTACAGAGGGAGCAAGCCTGTATGTACGTGGAGTGCAAGCAGGATGAGTATGTTGAGAATCTCCAGAATTGCCTCTACATAGTTTTGGTGCTTAGTCTGTGCTCATCATTTATACCCATCATACAATAAAAAAGGAGTATCTTCTATGGAGCAGGGTAGTGAGCACAGTGTTTCCAGTAGATACAGTGTATTTTGTTATTTCATGGTGTGTATGTAGATTGTAAGCACCTGAAGGCAAGTACCTTTGCTCTGTTTCTTCTGCTCTGCACCAGCACATATGTCATGTAAATTTGGTTATTTCCACTTGATAGTTTTAGTGCTTGCTTTGCACTGAGCTATAAAAAATTCAGGATGAGGACAGAGTTCCTGATAAAGTATTTAATCCATCCTGGATGAGTATGCACACTTTTGTGCTGCTTGGTTTTTATGTGCTTCCCTTGCTTCCTATCTAGAAAGTACATGGCAGCAATTTCTTAAGCAAACAAACCTCCACTACTTCACATGCCAATTCACTTCTACCAGTGCCATCAATTCATCAATGGTTCAACTCTCCAAAGTATTTTTTCTCTGCAATTTATATGTATATACATACATTTATATAAAACAGTTGTGAACCTTGCAGTTCACAATAATTTATTTAGCAGAAATTATTTATTTTGCTTTTCCCTCTGTTCTGAAATTTTATTTTTTATGAATGGATTTACCTCTTTGGGTGGGTCCCAGCATTGCAGTGCTTCTCATTTCTCTCGTGTCAAGTTATTGGGTCCATTATTTTGTCTCCCTTATCCCTCTCCTTTGTACTTTCTGTGCGCAGCTCACTGTCTAATGAGGAAGAATCTGGGATTCAGAAATATCATGTGATTGATGTAGAGGTTTACATGTGGACTCTCTCAGAAGTCAAAGCTGTTGCTTGGGCACTGCCCCTTCCAGGAAACTTTCAGAGCTTGCTCTCCACTTTCCATGATTTAGTCCTTGAACCTTGACACTGGAGACTGAGATGGAGCCATGCTAACTGTTGGCCAATTTCTAAAGGCTCTGTAATGCCAACTCCCTGAGGTTTGATTTACTCCAGCAGCCATTTGTGGTTTTTAAAAGCTACCGCTATAACTGTGAACAAAACTAAACCAGAGCTTTCATGTCCACAAAGTTGTATAGTGCAGGGGGAGGGGGAACCTCATTTTGTAGCTGGGACTTCAGGTATGCTCCTAACTGATCCTTTCTTATAAAACTGAGCTCTTGGTATGTACATACTGTGTTTTTCTTTGTCATCTGTGAATTTGTGCTTTCTGATTAGTCCTAGGTTCTGTTTGTATGTCACAAATTAAGCTAATGGAGCATTGCTAAAGCTTGAGAAGATAAATCTGTACCCTTAACCAGTTTGTTACTACTTTTTAAGACATTAAAAAAAATAAAATTTGACTGCTTACATGCTCAGATCTCAATGAGAACCCTTTAAAAGCTTCTGTTGGAGACAAATACACATGCTTACTAACACTAGCTAATTTAAATACATAAGAGCAGTATTTAAGGCTTCTACTCTTCATGTAACAGATCATAATCCTTGTCTTATTCATAATCTCTGTGGAAAGTATTTTTTATAATTAAAGGTAAAATTGCTGCCTTATGGAGGGGATTTCAAAGATTATCTGTTCTTGTAGAAATGCACTATATTGCTCTCAATTTATGGTAAGTTAATACAAAGAAAGACTATTTGTTCGTGAAGATACTGGCAGATTTAGGAACAAGGATATAAATGTACTTAATTTGCAAGATACAAATGGTACCTATATAAATTCTATTTTAACAGGTAGGCATGTTAAGTTCTTGCTTCATAACATTTAAACTTATATTACTAATTTATTTCTGGGTTAGATATTCTTTCAAACTATCATGGAAGAAATGTTTCCAGGGAAAGAACAACAACAATAAAACACCAAAACAAAACCATAAACCCCCCCACTATTAAAAGTAAGTTTTATTTTCACCTATTGGTGACATGTTGAGGGAATGAAATGGAACTTTTGCATTATAAATTGTATGTTGAAATTTAAATTTTATATATCAGATGTTTTTTAAGCTTAAATGCTCTGTTAGAACTGAATTAATTGGAAGCAATGTTAAGATGCACTGTAGGAACAAGATCAAGTACGTGCTACTCCTCTTGAAAATTCAGCTTTTCATCATCTAGTGGATACTGATAGGATTCAAAGTGCAGTTTCACAAGTATGTATGTTAAGAACTGTTAAGATAAATCTGTTGCCAATAGTCTGATGTGTTTCAGGCAGCTGTAGATCGCTTGGATGATGTTGCCTCATCCACTCTGAATTGCTGCTTAAATAAAATACATGTGGTGTATGTGAAATTTCAGAACCCTTATGTTTTTCTAAAGCTTTGTTACTCTCTGACACATGCTTCAAAGTTTTAAGTGGGTTTTGTCACCTGTAGTGTATCAGTTCCACTACAGTTTTTGCAGCTCCTGTTTTTTGTGTCCAGTCTTTTTATATAAGGCTCCCTTGTTCCTTTTCTTGTGTAGTGGTCCTTCACCTATGGATTCTGATGTTTTTGCTTCGTTTCATAGAATTATAGAATAGTTTGGGGTTGGAAGGACCTTTAACAAGTCATGTAGTCCAACCTTCAGTCTTTGACTAGATTAGGTTTTGTGCTCAAACAATAGCACAGTTAGTAAAAGTAAAGCTTGGGAAAGTACAGTCCTATTTGTTGCAATCCGTCAGTTGTCTTCAGAGCTCATGGCAAGTAACAACAAAGTATTTCTTAATTTCTGTGTTTTAATGTGTATGTTGCCAGCCAGTGTGTGCATGCAAGTACAACTTTGCAGATGCAATTTCTTCTGTTTTATTTTCAAATGTTTGTATTAAGCTTTTTTTGTTATTGCTCAAAATGCAGCATTACTTAAACTGTGATGCATAAAAATAATAAAATTGTTAGGTTCTTTTGAGATTAAGTGCAAGGAAAATAAGATAATGAAATATAATTGATGATCAGAGGTTGAAATGAAGAACATGGGCAGGTGGTAGTGTTAACACTGATGATCCTTATGTTTGTAGTTTACTTTCTGATATGGCTGCTCCAGCATTCAATGAGATGTAATATATTCCTTTGAAGTGGTATGTCTCTTGGGCTTAGCAGAAGATAAAAGTGCAATCTTGTTTTCAATGACATTTCCAGCATAGCAATTTCAAATCCATAAAAAAATTTCAAGCATTTAATCATCTAAAATGTCCAGGAACTAGATGATCTATCACAAATGAGACAACTTTATCTGCTGAGGGTTTACTCTCTTTACAGCCTAGAAATCCTAAAATGTAATGTTTGCAGACACCATGATTTATTCTCCAAGGTAAAATGTGCTGTTCCCCAGTGGAAGCTTTGTGCCAAGATGTAACCAAGGATCCCACAAGGTTTTTGCCTGGCTTATGCTAGAAAGCATCCAAAACTGGTGCTGGTGTGAGTCATGAGGATGTTGGATCTATAGGATGTCAGTGGGTCAGGACGTGTTTCATTTGTGTTCTTCAGTAGGCATGCTGTGATGTGGGAAGTACCTGCCATCCTCATCAGTCAGAAAGGTCTGTCCTTACTGATCTCTATTCTAATACAGCAACCAGGTTGTTTAATAACCATTTTCACTCCACAGATGTTTTTTGGTTATCTAACTGGTGTGTATTCTTGTACTTAACAGGCAAGACATTTTTCTACTTGGGCTTAGTTGATGCATTTATTTTGTTTGTAGCTTATTTTCATGGAGTTGGTGCTTCTTGGGTATGAAGGTTTTTGTTACAGGGTATCCCTGAATTTCAAGACAAGAAACAAACTGGAGTTTAAACCTTCAAGTGAATAGAGGTTTAATTATTTAATAGGCTAATACATGCTCACGTTAATCTGTGAACCTTCTTCCATGTGACTTATGTTTTAGCAAATGACTTTACCCTAAAGAAGGACAACAAAAATAATCCCTCCAGTAGCTACCCCAACTGCACACTTAACTAGTGCTTTTGTGGGTGAAATTAAGTGTAATTGGTTTATTTTTACTTACTCTGGTCATTTTTATCAACAAAGGGATGGATATGTCGTCTACATGACACTTCTGACATTCACCTATCTCTGAGGAACAAATACACAGCAATCTGTCATGTTAGGCACACTTTTGTTATGTGAGTGGTGGCTTTTTTTGATCTTGTGTTTCTGATAAAACAATAGCCAACTGATAAAACAAATAGCCAATAACTGTCAAATACTGGCTTGCAAGTCTCAGTTTATTTTCTTTATAGATACATGTTCAAAACACCTTTTAAAGGAATCGGTGGACCATTGTGTAATTTATTTCACCTAATTAACACAAGCCAATACTTTTACAAGTAATTATATCAGTTTAAAAATGTTGGACAATTCACCCATCTGTTTGAAGTAACAGCTAAATTGCGGTATAATACAAATTAAAATGAGTATTTCCATAACCTATACTTTAAAGTATATGCCAGCACTTGCATTGTGTGCATGTATGTTCCCCTATTAAAAAATGTCATTTTAATTACATGCTGTATATATTCTTCTAGCCCATTAGTTTTATGGCCATGTGTAGAAATGCTGAATCCAAGTAACAAGGCAGTAAATAATACTGTCTTTTAATGACCAATTAAAGCAGTCTGTCATCAACCTTGGCACCAGCTGAATTTGTAATTCAAAGTACAGATGCTGTAATTGGTTACAATAAAACAGTGTTTGGGAAGTACCGACTCGGCCCTGTTAGTACATGTTACTGTACAGTGATAAAGAGAAAACTAAGAAAAATGTGGGTCCTCCCTGGAAGGAAATGGGAGATGAACTAGATGATCTTCTAGGTCTCTTCCAACCCCTAAAATTCTGTGATTCTGTGGGGGACTGGGATACCTGGGATTTGGAGTAGGCTGGGGCATTCAACAACATTTTTTGTCTTGCTCTTCACTGGCAAGTGCTTCAGACATGTTGTGCAGATCATGGAAGGCAAAAGCAGGGACTGGGGGAATGAAGAGCTGCCCAGTGTAGGAGGTTGGCAGGTCTGAGAGCATCTAATGAACCTGAAGAGGCAGAAGTTTGGGAGACCTGAAGAGATGCATCTACAAGTCTTGAGAGAATTGGCTAAGCCACTGTCTATGGTATTTGAGTAGCTGTTGGTAGTGCTGTGAAATTCTTGCTGACTGGAAGAGGAGAAAACTTAATTCTCACTTTTAAAAAGAAAAAAAAAGAGACTTGGGGAAATACAGTCCTGTCAGTCTCAGCTCTGTGCCTGATGAGATCATGGAGCAGAACCTCCTGGAAAATCTGTGAAGGCACATGAAGTATAAGAAGGTGAGTGGTGACAGGGGACATGGCTTCATTAAGGGCAAATCATACCTCGCAGTTTTGTTTTACTGTCTACAATGGGGTTACATTCTTGATGGGTAAGGGCAGAGCCACTGATGTAATCCACCTGCACTTGTGCAAAGTATTTGACATTGTCCTGCACAACATCCTTTTCTCTTAACTGGAGAGACATGGGGTTGATGAATGGACCACTCAATGGATATTGGCTCGATGGTTGGACTCCAAGAGTTATGGTTACTGTCTCAAACGTCCAAATGGAGACCAGTGATGAGTGGTGTTGCCCAAAGTTTTGTATTGGGACCAGCAGTGTTTAATGCCTTCATTGGTGATGTGAACGGTGGGAGTGAGTGAATGCTCAGCAAGTTTACCAATGACACCAACCTTTGTGGGGTGTTTGACACACTAGAGGGATGGGATACCATCCAGAGGGACCTTGACAGGCTTGAGAGGTGAGTTCCTACAAACTTCATGAAGTTCAAAAAGGCCAAGTGCAAGGTCCTACATATGAGTTGGAGCAATCCCAAGCACAAATACAGGCTGGGCAGAGAACGGATTGAGAGCAGCCTTGAGAAGAGCTTAGGGGTGTTGTTTGACACAAAGCTCAACGTGAGCTGGCAAAATGTGCTCACAGCCCAGAAGACTCAAACGTATTCTGGGCTGCATCAAAAGAAATGTGACCAACAGCTGAAGGTGATACTCCCCCTCTGCTCTCATGAGACCCCCACCTGGAGTTCTGTGTTCAGCTCAGTGTCCCCCAACATAAAAAGGATGTGGACCTGTTGGAGTGAATCCAGAATTGGGCCATGAAGATGATGGGAGGTTTGGAACACTCATGAAGACTGACAGAGAGTTGGGGTTGTTTGCCTGGAGAAGAGAAGGCTCCAGAGAGACCTTATAGCAGCGTTCCAGTATCTGAAGGATGCCTGCAAGAAAGATGGAGAGGGACTCTTTACAGGGGAGTGTAATGACAGGACAAGTAGTTACAGCTTTAAACTGAAAGAGGGTAGATCTAAGATGTAAAGAAGCTCTTCACCGTAAGGGTGGTGATACAATAGAACAGGTTGCCCAGGGAGGTTGTGGATGTCCCCTGCCTGGAAGTGTTCAAGGCCAGCTTGGATGGGGCTTTGAGCAACCTGGTCTAGTGGAAGGTGCCCCAGTCCATGTCAGGGGGGTTGGAATGAGATGACATTTAAGGTCCCTTTCAACACAAATTATTCTTTTACTCCTCCCCTGAGGCAGCAATACTTGGTTTCATAAAGCATCCTACATACAAAAATTGATAGAACTGGAAGCTAAATAAGTGGTTCTAAAATAAAGGTAAATGTAATACAAAGCCACAGTACACGTTGATTACTTTATCCTGAGTGATCTGGATCTTTCTGTGGCCTTTGTGAGGGGAAAAGGTGCTCTATATAAAGAAGGGTTGCTAACTAGATACTTACCATGAGTACGTTGACATCTGCCCTGTCTTCTAGCCCTGTAGAATTGCTGTTTGTTCAAGATGCTAGCTAAAGTTTGGGGGTTTTTTACTTTAAATGTGATTAATAAAAGACAAGCTATCTTGTCTGGTGATACTAATCCAATAATCCAGTCGTTAATACCTCAGAGACAGAGAAATGTACTGCTGTGTTCAGCCTTTGTGTAAAATACTGTTGTAGTAGATGTCTGACTATTAGAAAGATATGAGGAAAGTNCCCTAAAATTCTGTGATTCTGTGGGGGACTGGGATACCTGGGATTTGGAGTAGGCTGGGGCATTCAACAACATTTTTTGTCTTGCTCTTCACTGGCAAGTGCTTCAGACATGTTGTGCAGATCATGGAAGGCAAAAGCAGGGACTGGGGGAATGAAGAGCTGCCCAGTGTAGGAGGTTGGCAGGTCTGAGAGCATCTAATGAACCTGAAGAGGCAGAAGTTTGGGAGACCTGAAGAGATGCATCTACAAGTCTTGAGAGAATTGGCTAAGCCACTGTCTATGGTATTTGAGTAGCTGTTGGTAGTGCTGTGAAATTCTTGCTGACTGGAAGAGGAGAAAACTTAATTCTCACTTTTAAAAAGAAAAAAAAAGAGACTTGGGGAAATACAGTCCTGTCAGTCTCAGCTCTGTGCCTGATGAGATCATGGAGCAGAACCTCCTGGAAAATCTGTGAAGGCACATGAAGTATAAGAAGGTGAGTGGTGACAGGGGACATGGCTTCATTAAGGGCAAATCATACCTCGCAGTTTTGTTTTACTGTCTACAATGGGGTTACATTCTTGATGGGTAAGGGCAGAGCCACTGATGTAATCCACCTGCACTTGTGCAAAGTATTTGACATTGTCCTGCACAACATCCTTTTCTCTTAACTGGAGAGACATGGGGTTGATGAATGGACCACTCAATGGATATTGGCTCGATGGTTGGACTCCAAGAGTTATGGTTACTGTCTCAAACGTCCAAATGGAGACCAGTGATGAGTGGTGTTGCCCAAAGTTTTGTATTGGGACCAGCAGTGTTTAATGCCTTCATTGGTGATGTGAACGGTGGGAGTGAGTGAATGCTCAGCAAGTTTACCAATGACACCAACCTTTGTGGGGTGTTTGACACACTAGAGGGATGGGATACCATCCAGAGGGACCTTGACAGGCTTGAGAGGTGAGTTCCTACAAACTTCATGAAGTTCAAAAAGGCCAAGTGCAAGGTCCTACATATGAGTTGGAGCAATCCCAAGCACAAATACAGGCTGGGCAGAGAACGGATTGAGAGCAGCCTTGAGAAGAGCTTAGGGGTGTTGTTTGACACAAAGCTCAACGTGAGCTGGCAAAATGTGCTCACAGCCCAGAAGACTCAAACGTATTCTGGGCTGCATCAAAAGAAATGTGACCAACAGCTGAAGGTGATACTCCCCCTCTGCTCTCATGAGACCCCCACCTGGAGTTCTGTGTTCAGCTCAGTGTCCCCCAACATAAAAAGGATGTGGACCTGTTGGAGTGAATCCAGAATTGGGCCATGAAGATGATGGGAGGTTTGGAACACTCATGAAGACTGACAGAGAGTTGGGGTTGTTTGCCTGGAGAAGAGAAGGCTCCAGAGAGACCTTATAGCAGCGTTCCAGTATCTGAAGGATGCCTGCAAGAAAGATGGAGAGGGACTCTTTACAGGGGAGTGTAATGACAGGACAAGTAGTTACAGCTTTAAACTGAAAGAGGGTAGATCTAAGATGTAAAGAAGCTCTTCACCGTAAGGGTGGTGATACAATAGAACAGGTTGCCCAGGGAGGTTGTGGATGTCCCCTGCCTGGAAGTGTTCAAGGCCAGCTTGGATGGGGCTTTGAGCAACCTGGTCTAGTGGAAGGTGCCCCAGTCCATGTCAGGGGGGTTGGAATGAGATGACATTTAAGGTCCCTTTCAACACAAATTATTCTTTTACTCCTCCCCTGAGGCAGCAATACTTGGTTTCATAAAGCATCCTACATACAAAAATTGATAGAACTGGAAGCTAAATAAGTGGTTCTAAAATAAAGGTAAATGTAATACAAAGCCACAGTACACGTTGATTACTTTATCCTGAGTGATCTGGATCTTTCTGTGGCCTTTGTGAGGGGAAAAGGTGCTCTATATAAAGAAGGGTTGCTAACTAGATACTTACCATGAGTACGTTGACATCTGCCCTGTCTTCTAGCCCTGTAGAATTGCTGTTTGTTCAAGATGCTAGCTAAAGTTTGGGGGTTTTTTACTTTAAATGTGATTAATAAAAGACAAGCTATCTTGTCTGGTGATACTAATCCAATAATCCAGTCGTTAATACCTCAGAGACAGAGAAATGTACTGCTGTGTTCAGCCTTTGTGTAAAATACTGTTGTAGTAGATGTCTGACTATTAGAAAGATATGAGGAAAGTGGAGGCAACATAGGGAGCAGAAACAGGTAGATTAAAACACTGAAATGATGAAATAAGATATACTTGATTAAATGAAAGTGAAAATGTGGAAAAAATGTTGAACATATAATCAGTATTTGAAACAAGATTATGTGAGGAAAGGTAAAGGGGTAAGAAAACCCTAAAGTGAGTGATGGTGGTATCTGTTAGGCTGTTCAATGAATCTGTGGGCAGAGACAAGATGAAAGATGATGGACTTGTTTTTTCCATATACCTAAAGCCAGACCAGGGAATACTAAGTAAGTTTCTTGATGGAACTACTTTTAGGGCTACTTGCCCAATGAAACTCATGGAATTCACTTTGCCAGATATTGTGTAGGACTGTAAACCTTTCATGGAGGGAACACCTCTTCATAAAGCCCTATAATCTTTCTGTTGCTGCTTTGAATGGATACATTAGATGGGAGGATGCCGAGCTGTGTAAAAGTACATTAGGAATATCAAAAGTGTGATAGAAACAACAGGGAAATGTACCAAGTTGAAGCAGATTAAATGTGCAGAAAAAAAGGAGTAAGACTAAAAAGATGTCTGTAAATCGGTAAGAAGCTGGAGTGGGGAAAAGAGGGAGGAGAGGGATGTGGTGGAAAGTCAAGGTATCTGCCCTGCCTTACAGTAGTGGATTTCTTTTGGGACTGGCAAGCCATGTTCAATCTGCTTTGTAAGAAACTAATAATGGAGATAAGTAATCAGTCCTACAAGGAGGAAAACTAAAATAGAAAGCAGGCAGGTGCCAGCTTTCCAGGGCTTACTGGCAGAAGGAGGAGAGTGCAGAGAATGTATTGAGGGTTAAGCCTCAGCTGAATGAGCTGCTGTGTAAGATGTGACAGCAAGGGCATGTGAATGTGCAGGGGGGAAGAAGCTCTTTGGGTCCTGGAACTACCCAAAGCCAGCTGAGTACAGGGAAAAGGGAGGAGAATAGAGCCAAAAGGCTTCACACCAGAAGCTTCGAGTGTAGTTACTAGTCTGATGAATGGAGGAGAGGAACTGCAGGGACACTACCAGGTCCTGATGCCAACTTGAAATGACTGTGTATATGATACATATGAGATAACTTTCTTCCCCCTTGATAATGAAACATATCCTAAATTAGGTTGTTGGTGTTCTTCCAGATGAATGAAATCTAGGAAAGGCATTGTTATAGCACCATTTTTTTTTTTTCCCCTTTGGTGCAATGGCTGCAAAAATAAAAGCTGTGTAGGGAATGAAAAAGTAGTGACTGAAAGTAGGTAAGGTCCTGAGGGGCTCTTGTTCTGGCCACTGGCATGTATTTGTTAGTGCTGCCAAACAGACTATTTTATGAGCAGAATATAACATGTTTGTGAACTGGGGAGAGAGCCAGGTGATGAGAGCTCAGCATAGAGACCTCTCCTGTCAAGAGTTTGTGTTGTATGCGAGGGCTAAGCTTCATCTGAAGGAGCTGTTGCTGGCTGCAGCCTGCTGTAAGCCCCTTGAGCTGCACGGGTTACAAACCTGTAAGCCTCACGTTCTGCTTTCCCTCCAGAAGGAGTGGGCTTAAGGGGAAGCTGGAGAGATTGCTACTTGCTTTGGCTTCCTGCTGGCAATTGATAAGAGGTGAAATTTCTAGTGAGTAAAGTACTGCCTGGAACACAGTGTTCTTCCTCGGAAACAATGATGATATCCCAGTTAATAGCACTGTGAGAAGGCCTAAGGCTGGAGTTAGAGAGAATGAAATTCAGCCCTTCTTAAACAGGTGTAAGTTCCCTTGAAAATGGTGGGGTTTATGAATTGAATCAAATCTGATTTGCCTTACACAACTCGATCCAAATGCAGTTTTTTGTGTTTTTTTGGTTTTTTTTTTTAAGATGTTCCTATTAAGTGTGTTATGCTAAGCAAGAATCCATGTGTGATCTGAGAATGATGCACTTGCAGCCCAGCAGCTAATCTAGCAAGATTCAGATATCTATCCTCTTGGCAATAAAGACAGTAGCTATGTAAGTGAGATAAGCCATGACCAGCTCTTGAATCAACATATTTGAGAAGTTCTGGCAGTCTGGTGAAGTTCCCACTTACTGCGAAAGGGGAAACCCCCTCCTTTTTTAAAAAGGGGGGAAAAAGGAAGACACGGGGAGTCAGTCTCACCTCTGTGCCATCCAGCCATCCAAGACACAGGATGAATATTGTGCTAAGTACTTGGATACTCGGCCTTCTAGCATTTCCCTAATGAAACTATAGGGAGCTCTCTGCTTCCCCCTTGCTGTTACTGCTGCAGTAAGGTTTCTAGGAGGTCCGTTTTCTCTTTGAAGACAGAGATCATGCTAGAAAACAGGCCAGAGGTGAAACTCTTAAAGTAAAAAGGAATGTAGGGATTGGAATTATTCTTGATAGTCTTGATTTAGCTGCTGATCTGATAGGTGTTACCCAGCACAGCTGAAGTTTAGGATGTTTGCTTCCCCACCAAAAAAACCCTAACATTGCACATAATTCTGCACAGCTTGATATGTAATACTGAGTTTGCAGAATAAATGCTCAAGGATAAATCTTGCATGACGAATAAATCGTCTCTCACTCTCCTTGGCTCTTTCAGGTGAGGCAGAGAGATAATGTAGAGTCAGCTAATGTGCAGACCTAGCAGAAAAATGGACCTCTTTTCCTGTGTTAGGCATGTTATCAGAGGAGATACTTCAGACAACTCTATTACAGGTGCAGTTGAATCAATAAGGCATACTCTTCTTTTTTTTTTTTCCCAGATGACTTCTTCCATTTCATAAACTCCTATTTTTAACAAGAGAAAAGTAAGAAGGTGATATTCTGCATACTATTCCATGCCATACAGGTCTCCTTTTCTTGTCACATCACTGCTTAAAATAGGTCAACTTTAGTAGTTTTAAGAAGGTTATTTTACATACTGTTTTCACTTACAGCAGTGCATTTTTTTTTTTTAATCTATGACAATCAATTAAGTAAATGAGAAAATAGAATGCTTGTAATTGAGATAATCAAGCTATATGTAATCCACTGTAGTAGTGCTAATATCTGTATATCTCCAAGCTGTATATTAATTAAATGCCATGTAAGTGTTGCAATTAGACTCAGGCTGCTATGGTGAAAATGAGAGGAAAAATGAAAATGATTGGAGGGGTTTTTACTGTATGTGAAACTCTTGGTTGTTACGAATTGTAATGAGATGATTTTAAAGTTTTCTGAGTTGCTGCAGACACTTTTGGGATGCCTGAGGATGCTTTAGTAGGCTTTAGCTACTTCTGAAACAGATGACCCAATGAAAATACACTTTGTTTTGTAAAAGCTATATTTCATCTCAATGTATGTTATTTCCCCCTCTGTCATGAATGAATTTGGGTTATTGAGCTCAGGAACTGCTAGTCTTTCTATTTACAGTTTCCTTTGTAGAAAGAAATATAAAGTAGAGAATGTAGAGAGAATTTTGTCCTACTTTTATATCCTTATTTTGTGTAATTTATTTTGATGTGAAGATCCTAAGGTTGCCCAGGCCTTCCTACCAGACAAAAGCATCATAATATATTTACAGTGGGAGACAAATGTTATGTGAGACTAACTGGATAATCTGGGTGGTGTATTCAGTTTCTGCTTTTTTGTTTCCTGGTGCTTTTGGGGAGCTTTGGATAGCAAAAGATATTGTTAAGGTCAGTATGTGTCTCCAAGAGGGGAGGACCCCCTTCTCTCTGTATGGGTACATCCCCATCCTCCCAGTTGCTCATACAGCAACTTCAAAGTGAGTTTATTGTAGTTTTACAAGATGTAGGATTGGGAATACTTGTGTTTTGTCTTTTTGTTCCATATGTAGCTTGTGTTGGCTGCAAGCATATGCATTAAGGTACCATGGAAGTAGTGGAAGAACCCTGTTGCAGGGCCAAGGGAATCAAACAGCTTTTCCACCTTAGGACAGCTGAACTTTGGTCTCATTAGCTGGGGATGCCAAAGCAGCTGAATAGTGCAAAGCAGACCACGAACCCATCTAATTTGCCAGATATTGCCATGGCTGTTTTAAGATTGTCTCTGGTGTCAAATGAAGTGGTACACCTGGCCAGTGTGGATGTGAGCTTGGTGAGGTTATTGCACAAATAATGAATAAAAGTAATTTTTTGTTGTGTTTATTTTTTCCAATTATTTTTTTAAAAAATGTTTTTACAGCACAATAGTCTTCCTTGTGACAAATGAGCCTATTCACTGATATTGCATTTTCAGATAATACCATTTACAGTTCTAGAAAGAAGTGAAGAAAACTTAGAGGACACCTTCAGTTTTTCATTTGATTTTGTTCTTAATTTTTTAAATTATTTGACATTGATACAAAAAAATAGTATCTTGATTAGCAGCTTTGCTGGCAATCCCACAAAACTGTAAATAATACTTTAAAAGAATGCACTCCTACAGACACTATAGATAAAACAATATATACAATTTAGACAAATAAATACATAAGTACAGCCAGTCATATATAATGATACACCTAAAGTTTGGTTACTGTTGACAAGCTTTTCTAGTTAATTACACTCTTCATTTACAAATTGCCATTGCCATCTACATTATAAAGACAAAAAAAAAATAATTGATGCATAACATTATTATTAGGAAAGACAGAAATGAACCTTGAGACTTCTCTTTAAATACTCTTACAGTTTCAGAAAAAAATGCTTTTGTGAAAATATCTTCCTGCAGAGAGGCATTTCTCCCCAGATTCTTCACTCAATGTGCTTTGTTGATTTATGTTTTGGAAGGAAAATGTGATTATAGTAATACTTTTTGAAGTGACTAGAAGACAATGTCTTAACAAAGTTGTCATTTGTCCCATACCTAGTGACAAAAAAAAAGACCTTTAACATAAATATTTCTTTTCATTAAAGGAATCCAAATGCAAACACCTGATTGTAAACAGTACCCTATGTGGCATAAATACTACTGAGTGGAAGGGACAATAAATTGTCCCTGTGAGTGGATGTATCGCTCCCTTTCTAGCTCCAGTTTGTGATGATTCTATTTCCTAGCAAAGAGAAAATAACCTGTTATGCGAGTGTCACAAGATAGTGAAGTCTAGTATCAAAAAACTAATAGAAGTGGAAAA
>VYZU01024799.1:0-28030 GCA_013401355.1 Ceyx cyanopectus | reverse complement strand
TAGAAACAGCTGAGCAGACAGCATAAGGAAATATGGTGTTTGGATCAACTAAATCTGTTCGTGGCTAAATGCCAAAGTGATAAGGTCCTTAGAAATGCCCCAGACAGATAGGAGATTTAAGAGCTGATGTAACTGTTTTATTAACAGTATTAGCTGGCTGATTGGAAAGATATATCATGGACTCATCTCCTGCTTGCAGGTGCTTTAGATTATTCAATTGTGTTTACTGTGAAAGGTTGGGAAGATCCTTTTAGATTTTCCTCACCTACCAGAGGGCTGTGAAGGTACTGTCATGTCGTTCAATTTTCTGTCGTGTCTGACATGAATGGTTCCTACCGTGACAGCTGACACCCCCTGCTGTAGTACCACACCTCTAACCAACACACAGAAGAATAGGACCTGGCGTGGAAGTGTCACTTGATAAAAAATCTTGGCAGCTCACTTTTCATACAGCTTGTTAGGAGCTTCTCTGTGTTGGTTTAGCTAGTTGTTTTTTGGTTTTGTTTTAAAGCACAATGAAGTAGGAAAATGTGTGGCTTTTGAAACAAATTAGTCCTCAACCACACTGCATATGCCTGGGTGCTGGGGGGAGGGAGGGTCTTCTGTGAGGTATCAGTAAGCTTCAGTGTTAACGGCACAGGTTAAAATGGGTTGTGCAAAACCTTCCTGGATGGCAAGTGGCCTGACACAGTGACTGAGGGTTGTACTGTACAGCTGAACTCAGGCAAGTCTTACTGAAGGTTTACACACAGTTTCCTGTGTCCAGGACTGACTTTTGAGGGAATTCATCATGCATTTTGGTTTTGGGTGGAAAACAGCAGAAGTCACCCAAACCCGTATGATGCTTAGATGGGGAGTTTTCTTTAAACCTTTGTGAACTCACTCTTGAGTGACACACTGACAGTTAATGGCATATAGCTCAACCTGAAAGCTTTCACCTCCAACTGGTGAGTGTGAGTGAAAAATAAAAAGGATGAGAAAACTTTCCATCCATTTCCAGGGAAAAAAGATTACCTGAGACCCCCATCCCTTCACCTCCTTAAAAGTGGCCAACTCTTGGTACTGTAGTAATCATTCCCTGTCAGCAATGCAGGGGTGGGCAAACTGTTTTGATATGTTTGTCCTGTTCTTTTTAATATTTTAGATTGCAGTCTTGAAATGACATATTCTTTAGAGAATATCTTCTCAAAAGAATATAGTAAAAGGCACATGAATGATCCCAGTAAGAGAGATACTGCTTTTCTGCATAAAGCTGCTCCAGTGCTTATGTGTTTACAGTGCTAGGTCCTCAGATAGGAACAGTAGGACACAGGCATATAGCACTAAATTATACTACACTTGAGAAAAACCTTTTCTGGTTTTTTTTTGTTAATTTTGATGAGGGCAAAGAAAATATTTGAGGAAGCAGTAAATTAAAAGAATAAATATGACCCTCTTTGGCAGGGCCATTAATGTTGCCATTTTAGTCTGGAAAGAGAACTGTCAGAATAATGTAGATTTTTTTTTATTTTTTTTTTTTAAAGCACTTAGAGTTTTGCTATTTTTAGCAGCACTAAGGACTTCTCTAGGGCTTCTGCTACAAATGACTCCCTCTGATTGCTTTATGCTCCTGCCTGTCCCGTGCCCAGTTATAGAGTTTCATGAGAGTTTCATTGCACAGGAGAGCATCAGTAGTGTGGTTCATCTCAGCTGACTTTAGCCAGCTGGGAGTTGGTGTCTTGTCCTGATGAGCTGTGTGAGGACACAGCAGTCAGGCAGTACAGAGAGAGCTCTCCAAAGGCTGACTGAGAGCATCCCAAACCCATTGGAAATTCCCATCCTCCTTTGCAGAGAATCTTGGCTTCAGCATTTTTCAGGGGGCTAAAAAATGAGAAATCTTGGCCCAAAATTATTAATGCATGGTTAATTTTTAAAGAGCATCTGTGTGACCTCTCATGAAATTCTCCCCAAAGGGCAACAGTGTGACTGATGGAGGAGTCATGTAGGGCTGTGAAACCACACCCAGATGGAGAATGGTTTCTGTCCACATTGTTCTTCCAGTTCTGCCAACTGTCTCTGGGGCTGACCACTTGTGCTAAGACCATGGGCAAGCTTTCATCATTCCTTCTTGGAAGCAGCCCTTCACAAGTTGGATGTTTTTCCTAAAAATGGATTTCTCTGAGAATTCCTGAGGTAGTATCTATGCAAACAGGAATTTCCCATTGGAATTGTTGTGGTATCCACCGTGCTAGCCAGTTCCTGCCCTGAAAAATACAGAGAAATACAGAAAAGAGAATTTGATGAGAAATCACCTCTCTGTCTCCTGAAAAATGGAATTAACCCCAAGGGGATCAAGAGAGATTTCATATAGTAAGGCAAAAGCCATTTATTGAAAACAGTGGCTAGTTCAAGTCCTGAATGCAAGCCTGGCATATAATTAACCAAGTCCAGTTAAACATCATCCAAAACTAGAACTAAACATGGACCAAAGTGTTTGTGAGTCTTGCTTCTTAGTGGTTTGGCCATTGAGCTAGAATAAACAACAGTTCACGTCTTTGCATCTTGTTTTGGTTCACAAACCTTGACAGATTTTCCTATCTGTATTTTTTTTTTTTCTGTGTCTTTCTGGGTTTTGTGATGCCAGCTGGAAGAAGAGAAGCTGGAATCCTGTGAGAACAGGCAAGACATGGTGTATAGGGATAGTACTACTGAGATCAACCTTTCTGTCCAGGATCCTAAGTTTAGACAGACACCCTGATGCAGACAGTGCTGCTTAGCAAAGAAGACCTGCTGCTTTGGTTACATAGCCATCTGATGCTGGTATTGGCACTGGTTGCAAATGGTTTGGCTTATTGTGCGACCACAGTGGTGGCCCCAAAGGGTCAGGCAGAAGGAGCAGGGGCAGGGTGGCACCTCCTCTTCTAATGGCAACAGAGATTTCATGCTGGATGGAGGTGAAGCTGTTACCTAGCTGGGTTGGCAGCAGTAACTGCATCCCTTCAGGATTGTGTGACAGTTGTTCCATTCTCCAGGAGGCGAAGGGGCTGCAGTGTCAAGTGTAAAGATACTCAACTTCCACCTGGCTTAGAGGAGGAAGGAATTGGTTTATTTATAGAATGCATATTGCTATTCTGGGAAGTTGTTAATTCACAGCCTGGGATCTTTCTTGGCAGCATTCAGCCCTCTGCTCTTTTTGCAAGTGCATTGAATGGCCCTCAGCAGCCTCTGGAGTTCACGCTGGGTGTAAGAATTTGGGCAGCAGACAGCAGAGATGTACTCGATTGAACTCCAGAGTGGTAGCACCCCAGGAAGCTTACAGTTGGAATTGCACTTTGAATGCTGTTCTTTAATGCTGCACCACGGGGCTTGGGATGAATGCTGCTGGAATTGGTGCAGGCCTGACAGCCAAACTGTGGCTACTGCTGGCATTTCCAGTAGCCCCCCTAATGAGCTTGTTCGTACGAGTCTCTTTCCTTTGCCATGAACCTGCACACATAGGATACTGAACATTATGGTCTGTTGCCAAAGACAAAAGAGCCAAAGGGGAGAGCCCAGGTGAAGTGCTCTGCTGCTCTGCTGGGGTCTGGTCCAGTGCTGGGGTGATCAGCTGAAAGGCCACTCTTCTTTTCCATGGGAGCTTCACTGGGGTCCACAGCAGGAGCAGGGAGAGAGTCTCTACAGTGTGAGACAGCAGGGCACAGCTGGGGTCCTGCCCTGTGCCCAAAGGGTGACTGCAGCAGGGTGTGACAGGAATGGATGTCCACAGTGGCACCCCTATGCCTGTGCCAACAGGGAGAATGTGCAGGTTAGGCAGAGGGTGAGGGCTGCACCTCCTGAGGGTGACAGCAGCAGCCTTGCTCTGTCTCTCTTTGGGAGCCTCAGTAGAGCAGCATCCATCCTGTATTCCTGCTGGATATGTGCACAGCCTCAGTGCCCGCCCTGCTTGGAGCCACAGGGAGTTTCCTATATCCAGTATCATGCCAGTGTTAAATGACCAGTACTTCAGCTGTGTGGTTAGAAAACAGCAAGTGGAGGTGGTAGCTCCTTACCCATGCAGCCAGTGGGACAGAGAAGCAGGACTCAGGATGGGCTGCTGCAGAGTTCATCCCTTGCTTTAGCTGAAAGCTGCCAGCACAGGGCAATCAGAGGCACTCTCCACTTTGTACTTAGTGTTTCCTTCATTTGGGTGGCTTTCAAATCAGTCACTGTGCAAGGGAACAGCTGTCCTGGAAGTTCAGCCATTCCAAAAAAAAATGAGGCTTTTCTGCTGCGTGTGGTCTCAGCACAAGGACAATTCAATTTCTCTGGTACCTTGTTTATTTCTGTGTCCATACAAATGTGGAAAAGACACAGACCATTTAAAATGAGGCATTAATCTATTAAAAAAAAAAAAAAAGAAAAGAAAAAGAAAAGCTTTTTATTTAAAGGGTAAAGGTAAACATAGTACCTTGGTGTTGGCTTTGCAGAAATTCAGAAATTACTGATGTCAGAATTTCTTGTTGCTGGGTGGTTTTATATTTGACTTTTATCTACGGCCTTTGATATAAAATATCACGAATTATGAAGTCTGTTCATTATTAAATTCTGTATTTATGAGGGTTTAAAAGTACCCAGCAGACCTTTAGCTCTGTGCAGACACTGGTGTGATGTTCCAGTGACCCAGTGATGTACTCTTAAGTAGGGATGAAACGGCACTGGCCTGTTTGGCCTCTGCAGTGCTCTGTGGGTATCTAGGACTAGTGGTAACATGGCAGGATTATTCAGGACAGCAGTTTCTTCTTGTTGTTGTTGTGGTTGAAGTTGTTACTTGTGGGGAGCAAAGTTTGTGTATTTTAGAGATGAAGTAGGACTGGCTCAGAGTTGGCAGCCTTATCAGCTTGAAGATTTCCTCTCTCATGAGCTGCTGGATGAAGCCAGTCCAATAAAAATAATTTCCCTTTCACAATAACTGCCCACTTCCCTTTGCTCATGGCAGGATGAAATGTAAAGCAAATGGGACTCTAGATAATGCTGCATTCATGAACCAATGTCATAACCTCATGACTTACTGAAGCCAGAGCCCAGGCCTGTAATGACTTTTTCGTAGCTGCCAGATCAGAGCCCTGGGGTTGGGGAATGAAGGGTATCAGCTGAGGTCAGACTGAAATAGCTTTTATTCAGCATTCTCAGCTAAATGGCTAAACAGAATGGCTGTGGGCTATCCAGAACTCAACACAAACCATGCTTGTAGAAGGTCATTTATGGGTTTTTGCTTTTGGGATTCATTTCCATTTTTAAAGAAAGCTGTTTGGAAATGAGAAGTTTTTAAAAACTCGCCATTTATTATGTTTTTCTGTGTGTGAAATTCACTGTTTGGGGTTGGGTGTGGGGATTTTAAAGTTCAAATCCCATCAGTTGGGTTCAGTGAACATCCATTAAGGACGTTCAGTGAATGCAGCAGCCCTTGGGCAGGTTTGTCTCTGAACCTGCAGCCTCACAGCATCATGCAGTGACCCCATTTCCAGCATCTCCGTTTGGCCGTCCACGTTTCATTTGTTTCTCCTTGTGGCAGTGGGAAAACCAGTTCATCACATGGAGCTAGCTACAGATAATCAAGAGACTTTTTTTTTTGCAGCAGTGCCAGCCATCCTTTTTAAAAGCACTTAACTCTCTTCACTTGTTTACCATGGTTATTTATGACCTTCCTGCCCTGTGCTGGCCATTATTTCCTTTTCTCACCTCCCTCCCCTTTCTGTTTCTCATTCCATTGCAAGATTGAGGAGAGTCTCCCTAGTTTCCCAGCGAGCTCGTGGCACAGGGGGTGGCTGACCCACCACTTGACCCTAACTTTGAACGCAGGCTCGTTAACGACTACGGTACCACCACGACTGCTCCAGGACCTGGGGAGAATTCCCTTGGGAATGCCCAAGCTGGGCTGGGAATCAGAGCTCCCTGCTGTGCTCTGCTCCCCCAGTGACACTCGCTGGTTCTCCCTCTACTGGTTTTCTTTTGGTTGCTTTTTGAAGATGAGAATTCTGTTCAGTTTGTTGCTGTGTCAATATTAAGTATATATTTATTGTTTTCCAGACATACATACATATATATAAATGCTATATATATATAATGTCAACGCATGGACATATGTACAGTAGATATTTTAAAGAGCTATTTATCAAGAAAAGTAAGTGTTATAAGTAAACAGAGTTTATATTTTATATATTATGTAGATAGGAAAAACAAACAACAACAACAAAAAAAAGTGGTTAAATTATAGTAGGGCTTTTGGGGGTGGGTGGGAGAAGTGGGGCAAGGACTGGTTCTAGCATTTGAAATAGCCAAACGACTTTGTACGGACGCTGCCTGCTGTGCCTCTCGGCTGCACTATCTGTTTGTTTCTTCTTCTGGAAGATGATGTGCATTGTTACTTTTACATTGCTTGGGGAATGTAGTTAGTTTATTCTCAGCCAACTGGTATGTGCTGCTTAAAACATGGTTTCCTGCTGTTCTGCATATTTGCATTGATGGAATAAAAGGATCTTAACTGGCAAATAAAGACATAAAAGGATGTGATCTCAGCTCTCTGTCGGTTCTCCCCACACTTGTATGTGAACCATCCCCTCTGCCTGGTTCCTGGCCTGTGTGTTAAATTCAGCAGATCAGAGTGAAGTGATGGGCATTGTGCTTGCTTCCAGGGATTCTGATGGAGGGAGAGGAAGAAGGTGGTTTAACACTAAGCTATTTGAAGGTTTACTGTTGTGACGAGGACTGAACTAGTGCTGGCTGGAGTGCTGTGTCCTGAGGACACAGGTGGGTTTATTGCCAAAGGGTGTTGGAATGTCCAGGGGCACTGGACAGCCCTGCCTGGCACAGCCTGGAGATCCCTTCTGGATTTCCTTTGCCTCCTGTATTTCTCCAGCACAGCCTGGAGATCCTCATCCTCTATCCCCACCATTGTCCTGGGATACCTTTGCCTTCCCTGTTCTCAGCCCCCTCATCCCCATGCCTACCCCATCCTTGTTCCCATCTGCCCAGAGTTGTCAGCTGTTAACTGCTTAGCCTGGTGTTCCTTTTCTCCCTTGTACGTGGGTGTCTTATCAGCTTCATATGGAACTTGTTGCTCCAGCCCCTCTGATGCTGGAGAAAACCTCACTTGAGAATGAATATGGGTTTTATATGTACATAAAGTACATTTTAATTGGTTTTAATACATGTTATTTTCTTAGGCTGAAGAGGAGAAAAGCACAAGGCAAGAAAGAATCAGTGTCTAGGTCTTGAAGAATGACATTTTAATGTTCGCCTTGCCCTCATGAGCAAATGCAATATAACCTTGCTCAGGTTTCCAGATCACTGTCTCCAACTAATCAATTAGGCACTGAAATAAAGTGGGGCCAGATTTTATGGCATATCCTTTCCCGCCAACTTTATAGTAAAAACAAGGCCTACTTCTGTTTCAAAGATTAAAACATGGAAATCTTTGTAAAACAGCACCTAGGGGAGCAATTACTGTGAAAGAGTGTCAGAGATACAGTGGGATTATTAGCACAGCTCCAGCAAACAATATACGACTGTATAGGTGAGTTTGAATGCAGGAGTGAGTAAAAACATTCCAGGCTAATGAGGCTACATAAATGCTAAAATAAACATTTTCAAACGTGGGTCAGCACAGTGAGACACTTAAGGGTAGCTCTGCTTTTAAAACTTAACGACAAAAACGTGGGTGAGGGGGAAAACCTCTTGCCATTTTCCATGGTTTCTGAAGAACTGAGGCTGCCATGGCTCCCCTGGCTTGCCAGGCCGTTCTCTGGAGCCCCTATTGATTAGCAGCTATGTAGTAAAAACAATGGGTGGCTTGTAGCCATAAATATGAAATCAGAAGAATGTTAAATGCATGGCATTGTTCTCGTTGGGAATGAAGAGTTTGCTGTGCAGGGGTTATTAAGAAGTGCTGCTGTGCCAAAGAGGAGATGCACTGACTGCCTCACTGACTGCTTCATGGCGGGCGGTGGGAAGCTGTGCCAGAAAAAACCCAGAGTGGTCACAGAACAAGAGATTTTTGCCCCATGTAACACCCCTGAGTGGCTCAGTCAGGGGTGAGGCACCGTGGCTCTCTCAGAGCAGCCTTTCCTGAGGCTGGGGAACAGCCTCTGCTGCCCAGCAGCACCAGCTGCCTCTTGCCTGGCCTGCTTGGGCCTGTGCTGGTCACTGCTGCAGCCATCGTGTTCAGCATGGAAGGGGGAAATTCCAGCAGGCATCCCCAGCTGGAAACCCTTGGAGTCACCCCACCTTGCTAGCCCAGGACCAGGTAATACTCATGTCTTCCATATATTGCTTTTTGTAAGGTATTTTCTACCTGGGAGTGCTCCCACTAGAGAACTTAGCCCTGAAGACCTTGGCATGGCACCACATCCTTGCTTTCAAAGGAATCATTGCAGCTCTTGCTCTTGTCCCCAGCTGCTTGTTCCTGCCTTCCCTGAGCACCAGCACTGGGGTTAAACCACAGCGTTAATGGGATCGTGGCTTTAACTGAAAACTAGCTGTGGATTTTTTACTGGTTAGTTTTCAGGAAGGCCAGTTCCCTGATCTGAGTGATTGTCAGCAGCAGTTTATGCCAGATCACTTCAATAAGCAGAATGTAAATAGAAACCAGGTTCTGCTGACTGCCAGAAATGTGCTTTTTTTTTTTTTACATGGGATCAAAGAGTTGGTAGAGTAACTGCAGAATAGTAAATAGGACCAAAAGAAATGGATAGAGGAAATCAATATTAAGTTCTGTGTTTCCATACAAAAGGATATACAAGGAAGAAAATGTTTCTTAAGAAAGTGGAGGCCCCTTCCAGCAGACATTGAAGTGGTGGATGCACAGATCAGGCCTTTCAAAGCCTGCTCCAGCCTGCTCTGCCTTCTGCAGTTGATCAAGCCTTGCAGACTGAAGGCTCTTTACAGAAATGCTTGTGTCCCATTCAGGCAATGACAACAGCCCCTGAATGCAACTGGCTTTGTCACTTCTGCAAGTTGTTTTATTTGGTGTTTCAGCCCAACCTGAAAAAGCTCAGACCTGCATTTCAAACTCTGAGATGACAGTTAGCAATGGCACTTGACATGTAGCATAAAGCAGGGTTTTTTGGTGGCTTTTTTCCCCACCATGGTCTCTAAAATGATAGATTTTATTTTTTAATGTATATTTTTCAGTGATGCTGGTTGTTATACCTTCTGCAAATGCCTGTGAGGAAAAGGAGCCTTACACCTCTGTGACAAGCTCTCCAGCTCAAGAAGGCAGGCAATCAGAGAGTGAAAATCAGAACTGGGGTAAAAAGTACAATCACAAGGAACAAGAATGTTCCCAGGCACTGACAATTGTCTCTCCTGTTAAATTGCTAAAAACATCCCAAGCCTGTTTTTTTGTGCCTAAATCAAATTATATTCTGTATCCTTCCTGTGGCCTGGTTAGGAAGTCAGCACACAGCAGAGACTATTCCCACTGAGCAAGCTGCTTGGAACCCACCCTCTTTTGGAGATGATTAAATAACCAGCCATGGCCATTCTGTGCCAGCTGGTCTTCATGGCAGAGGGTGGTTCTGAGTGCTCCATCTGCTGCTGTGGATGTAGCTGAGAGTTGAGGACCCCTCAGTAGAATGGAAAGGTGTCAGTATTGCAAAACTAGTCTGTTAAAAATTATCTTTGTCCCAGTGTGAGGAAATTTGGGTATAAATTGTGCTGAGCTCATCCTTTTTTGTTGTTGTTAAAATGGATTATTTTGCCATTCACATTTCTATGCCTTTTGCTTGCAGTTCCATGACTTCAGAAACAACTGTTTGGGGGATGTCCTGCCCCACATCTGGTCTGGCAAATTTCATGCTTTGCATGCCTGAAGTGCCTTATAAAAATCAACAAATCCCCACAAAACAAGTTCTTGTGGTTATTCCCATTTTGTAGCTGACAAAGTGGAGGCAGAGGTGAAGCTGGTGAGATCACTGTCTAAAGAATTTCTCTTTGCAGTTCCTACTTGGATTATTAGGTTTGCCCTCTCCTGGTGGCTGAACCCATCACTCAGAATGCCAGTGTCAGCAGACCCCCAGATGTCTAAGATGACAGAAATGTCTCATGCCAGACCAGGTACAAGTTCAGGTCTGTATGGAATTTCAACTTGGAAAAACTCTTACAGCTAGTAATATTTTTTTTGTATATTTTTTGATTCACTTGTAGCTCCTGAGTTGTTTGTTTTGGGGTTTTTTTTGTTTGTTTGTTTTGGGTTTTTTTAAGGCAGTTTTTGTAGGATTTTCCTCCTTTTATGGACTAAGTGGTCTAATGATCTTTAAGTTCCCTTCCAACCCAAACCATTCTATGACCCATTTTAAAAAGGATTTTTAAAAAATCCTGCTGCTTTAATTTCTAGTTCCCTTTGAATAGATCCTAGACCTAATATAATTTGTTATAATTAATATAATTAGTCATATATAATTAATGCCTAATACACTGCTTTGCCTTGTGAATGCCAGATGGGCAGGGGCTGTCTGCACACTCCTAAGTTCAATTTCATCAGCTGGGAGAAGTGCAAGCACCACCAAAGCCAATACCAACAGCCTCAGCTAAGGGAACACACTGTAATTCCATCCAGGGAGGGGAAGGTGGCAGACACTGTGCTCTCCAGGCATTGATTTTAAAACCAAGCTGATAAAATTAGCACCAGAGAGATCTATGAGCAGACCAGAAAATCACTAAAATAAATCAATCAGCCTGACAAAGTCGAAGTCAGCTCACGACTGCAGCTGTGTTGTGGGTTTTGGGTGAGGTTGTTAGAGAAGTGTGTTTGTCTGCACCCTGTAGTTCACTCTGCCAAGGATTTCTGGGCCAAAAACCCTTCAGAGAACCCTCCTTTCAGTTCCCACTGGTAAGTTTGCAATGGTAATGGCTGCAAATCATTACCTGGAGCAGATGATAATGATCCTAGTGTAATTTGGATATATACGAGGTAAATTTACAAGGTAAATTTATGAGGTTCTGTGATTTTTACAGCTTTCCATTATTCTGTACAACAGCAACCAGAGAGTAGGACCTTGGCAGCACCTTTAATGACTACAGAAATGCAGACCCAAAAAGCTGACAGAAAATCTTGATCAGGAGAGAGGTGAGACTCCTTTGTGCTATCACAAACATCAGTCCCCCATTCCAGCTGAACAGCTTGTCTTCATGTATTAAAAGAAGCCTCCAAACAACCATGGATATAATTTAGAGCAATTAATCAGTTGCTGCTCAATCCTTTCCATGAAGGTGCTAGCAAAGCCCTGTGAGCTTCTCTGAGAGGAAAAGCCTGCTTGTGTGTGATATACAGTGATCATAGTAGCAGTACCTCATTCAAATAGCAAATCTCTTGCTAAGGATACTCAAGGTGTATGATTTAATTTTCCCAGCATCACTAAACTGACCAGTCTTTGTCTTTTCTAACCTAAATGAGTCTGTGATTCTAAAACAGAAATAAGATTATTTGGAATTATTTATTATGCATTGTGCAGTGCCCTAAATGTGCCATGCTCACTGACTGCATGGTTTTGATGTTATTTAAAACCCTTTTTCAGACTAAAACATCAATCGTATCCTTAACACAGCTACTAATCAGGTTGGTAGAAGAATAATTAGGGCAGGTGCAGCTGATATCTGAGATGAAGCAGCAAATCAAAGTTATAACTAGAACTACCCTAAAAGATCACTAATATAATCTTAAATTCTATTTCCTTTATGTTTGGAGCAAGCAACTGCAAATTGCTGCTTTCTCTGTAATCATCTTCCCATTTCTGTGTATCTCTGCAGACAAAAGCATGTCACCTTTGAAGTGCTCCCATTTTCTATCAGGATGAGGAAACAAAAGTAGGACACATCTGAACTCAGCTTTCCCAGTTCAGCTGCTCCTTATGCTGTTTTCAGCCCCATGAACTTCCCTTGCTGTGACCTGGGGATGTGTGTTCATGGTGACAGACTGTGCTTGGTCTGCTTGGAGTCAGACCTGTCTGTTGTGCTGCCCTCATGAAATCAAAGGCTGAATTCCCTTTGCTGACAAACAGATCCATGACATTTCTATTACCCCAGAGTGATTTTTTTTTTCCATCTCACATCAACGAGGGGTTAAGTTGTGAGCATTTATAACTCTGACATGTGCATTCCTCTCTCAGGTAGAACATGAGCAGCAGAGTGATGCTGGTTTGGCCAGGAAAGGGGGTGAAACTTTTCTAGATCTGCTGATGTTCCTCACGAAAGGGTTGTGTGAATGTGTAAATAAATTGTCAGTTACCACAGCCCTACCTCTGCTCCTGAAGCAGCTGAAATGACCAAACTTCTTTCCTGAACATCCAGCATTTGCTATTGCCATAGGAACAGGGACAGTGCATTAGCAGGTTAGAAGTTGTACACTGCTTTTCATCCACTGTGAAGAGATTAGCAGACAAATGTCTAAAAAAAAAGAAGAAAGTGCATCTTCAGTTAGCTCAGAGAAAATAAAACCTTCCTGGAAACAGCACTTATGTTTTCTGTATGTTACAACAGCTGCTATAATACCCTGAAAATATGGACCTCTGTGCTGTGTAGAATCAACATTCTGTTGTTTTGTATTTTCAGGCTCTGTTGATAAATTCCCATAACCAGGTGTGCTTGCAGTGATCTGTCTCTCTGCTGCTAGATCAGCCTTGCAGGAGAGACCAAGACCCCACAGACTTTCCAAGAGAGCAGCACATCTCCCCCATAAAGATTCCACCTTTAACAGCAGAAGTGTTGCCCTTCATGAAGAACCATGGAAACTAATTAGTTTGGCTCTGTTATCTCTGATAATCCCAAGTGAGTTCCAAACATGTTTCTCTTTTATCTTTTAGGTGTGCAACCTTTTCTAATGTTATTGCAATTAAAAAAAAAAAATCAGTAATTAGGTTATGATGGTTTGGACAGATGCCTAGGAAGGTATTATTGATTAATGATGTGTTAATCATTTGATTTTATTATAAATACAGTCCTCCACGGGACTGATTGACACCTGCAGGATGACATTCAGGATGAAACATGTTTGGAACTCACTTGGGATTANTAAAAGAAGCCTCCAAACAACCATGGATATAATTTAGAGCAATTAATCAGTTGCTGCTCAATCCTTTCCATGAAGGTGCTAGCAAAGCCCTGTGAGCTTCTCTGAGAGGAAAAGCCTGCTTGTGTGTGATATACAGTGATCATAGTAGCAGTACCTCATTCAAATAGCAAATCTCTTGCTAAGGATACTCAAGGTGTATGATTTAATTTTCCCAGCATCACTAAACTGACCAGTCTTTGTCTTTTCTAACCTAAATGAGTCTGTGATTCTAAAACAGAAATAAGATTATTTGGAATTATTTATTATGCATTGTGCAGTGCCCTAAATGTGCCATGCTCACTGACTGCATGGTTTTGATGTTATTTAAAACCCTTTTTCAGACTAAAACATCAATCGTATCCTTAACACAGCTACTAATCAGGTTGGTAGAAGAATAATTAGGGCAGGTGCAGCTGATATCTGAGATGAAGCAGCAAATCAAAGTTATAACTAGAACTACCCTAAAAGATCACTAATATAATCTTAAATTCTATTTCCTTTATGTTTGGAGCAAGCAACTGCAAATTGCTGCTTTCTCTGTAATCATCTTCCCATTTCTGTGTATCTCTGCAGACAAAAGCATGTCACCTTTGAAGTGCTCCCATTTTCTATCAGGATGAGGAAACAAAAGTAGGACACATCTGAACTCAGCTTTCCCAGTTCAGCTGCTCCTTATGCTGTTTTCAGCCCCATGAACTTCCCTTGCTGTGACCTGGGGATGTGTGTTCATGGTGACAGACTGTGCTTGGTCTGCTTGGAGTCAGACCTGTCTGTTGTGCTGCCCTCATGAAATCAAAGGCTGAATTCCCTTTGCTGACAAACAGATCCATGACATTTCTATTACCCCAGAGTGATTTTTTTTTTTCCATCTCACATCAACGAGGGGTTAAGTTGTGAGCATTTATAACTCTGACATGTGCATTCCTCTCTCAGGTAGAACATGAGCAGCAGAGTGATGCTGGTTTGGCCAGGAAAGGGGGTGAAACTTTTCTAGATCTGCTGATGTTCCTCACGAAAGGGTTGTGTGAATGTGTAAATAAATTGTCAGTTACCACAGCCCTACCTCTGCTCCTGAAGCAGCTGAAATGACCAAACTTCTTTCCTGAACATCCAGCATTTGCTATTGCCATAGGAACAGGGACAGTACATTAGCAGGTTAGAAGTTGTACACTGCTTTTCATCCACTGTGAAGAGATTAGCAGACAAATGTCTAAAAAAAAAGAAGAAAGTGCATCTTCAGTTAGCTCAGAGAAAATAAAACCTTCCTGGAAACAGCACTTATGTTTTCTGTATGTTACAACAGCTGCTATAATACCCTGAAAATATGGACCTCTGTGCTGTGTAGAATCAACATTCTGTTGTTTTGTATTTTCAGGCTCTGTTGATAAATTCCCATAACCAGGTGTGCTTGCAGTGATCTGTCTCTCTGCTGCTAGATCAGCCTTGCAGGAGAGACCAAAACCCCACAGACTTTCCAAGAGAGCAGCACATCTCCCCCATAAAGATTCCACCTTTAACAGCAGAAGTGTTGCCCTTCATGAAGAACCATGGAAACTAATTAGTTTGGCTCTGTTATCTCTGATAATCCCAAGTGAGTTCCAAACATGTTTCTCTTTTATCTTTTAGGTGTGCAACCTTTTCTAATGTTATTGCAATTAAAAAAAAAAAATCAGTAATTAGGTTATGATGGTTTGGACAGATGCCTAGGAAGGTATTATTGATTAATGATGTGTTAATCATTTGATTTTATTATAAATACAGTCCTCCACGGGACTGATTGACACCTGCAGGATGACATTCAGGATGAAACAAGGCTGCTAAAATACGAAAGTCCAACTCTGTGCACAGCTGTCTTCCTAAAAAACCAGGGTTAGTCATCTTTGTTTCACTGTGTGTGACACCACGTAGTAATTAAGTCATTAGCAGTTCATATTCAAGCTAGGTTTTTAATTTCCCACTATAATATATATATCATATATATATAATCTATGTGATAGAAACTGTTTACAGACACTATTAAGAAAATCTGTGTTTGCAAGAAACATGATTAAGAAGCTTTCTATATGTAGGGTATAGAAACTTCATTACACATAAATTTTATTGTTTTTCAGTGCAGGTATAGTTTTTATACTTTTTGTTTTGTTGGGTTTTTTTAATGCAGCTAAATCTTTTAGACCCTCATTTTGATTAGGAACTTGTAGTAATGCTATAATTGTTGACATTAATATTATGCAAATCCATAGCACAGTGGCTGAGAACTCACTACTTAATATACTGAGAACTCAACTGCAAAATATACTTCTGGACCTGCTGTACATTAAATTAGTGCTAAAATAACTTGTGTGATTTCCAGCCTTTGAAGAGCACCAGAGCAGTTATGTAGGACATTTTGACAGGGCCAAAAATTACTAACTTAATAATGATAGAGATTTGTTTGTATTTCAGTAGCTGTTTGCTGAGCCTCGTGATACTGGTTAGCTCCCAACGGCACCCAACAGATCTCACCCAGAGGCAAGTGCCATCTATTGATAAAAGATATATTTTGAGCTGAAAAAGCTAAACGAGAGCAAAAACTGGCACCAGCCTGCCACCTGCTGCTCTACAAAATTACTTCAAGAAACATATTTGCCTTGCACTGACTGATCAAAAACACTCTGTGTGAATTGGGTTGAACAAAAACCCCAGTCCCTTCTGCCACTGCTGCTTCCCCCAGCCTTTCAAAAGCCCTGGGGGAGGTTAAAATAATGTGATGTTCTCTACATTCCAAACAGGCCACTAAGAAGATGAACTGGGGGGCTTTAGAGCTTGGAAATCTTGGTGTTGCTAACTCAGCTCTTCCATGGTCTTGTCAACTCTCTGCTCCTGGAAAAGCAGCTGCTGTTAAAAGTACTTTGCTCACGTCTGTCAGTGTAAATCTTGGTTGGAAAATGTACCTAGTTTCCTATAGATGATGCTAATTAAAATATCCCTAGAGATTTTGGGTATCACAGTGGATGGGCCAAGACACAAAGCATAGCAATTAAAGAATAGGTGCAGTTGGTGTCATTCTTTGCTGCTCTTCATGGTCTGAGTGTTGATGGGAAGAACTGTTCTCTTGTTGATGAGCTTTATGGGAGGGTCTTGTGCAGCCCTGAACTTTCTGCATCACTGCCATATATATTATATATAGATATTATTTCATATTGAGCATTGCTGGCTGACACAGATATTACACGTGTATGAGAGAACAGAGATCCATTCCATCGTTTAGGTTGGAAAAGACTTTTTATATTGAGTCCAACTGTCAGCACTGCCAAGTCCACCAGTAAACCATGTAATTAAGTGCTGATTTTACATGTCTTTTGAGTACGTTCAGGGATGGGGACTGAATCTGCAACCTGGGCCAGGGCTTGATAACCCTCTCAGGGGATATATTTTTCCTGATGTCCATTCTAAACCTCCTTTGGCACAACTCGAGGCCGGTTCCTCTTGTCCTGTTCCTTGTTCCCTGGGAGCAGAGCCCGACCCCCCGGGCTCCCCCGTCCTGTCAGGAGCTGTCAGAGCCAGAAGGTTTCCCCTGAGCCTCCTCCTCTCCAGGCGGAACAAGCCCAGGCCCCTCAGCTCCAGCCCCTCGCTGCTCCCGCAGCAGCCGCCCGGTGCCCGTGAGGGGCTCAGGGGGAGCGGCGGCCATGGCACCGCAGAGCACGTGACCGGGCGGGCCCTTGGGCACGTGACCGCCTCTGGGCCGCCGCTCCGCACTGCGCACGCGCACGAACCCGCTTTTAGGGCCGCGTCCCGCCGGCCGCGTCCGGCTGCTGGAGGTGCGGCGGGGGCGGGCGGGAGGTGGGGGTGGGTGCCGGGGTTCGCGGGTTCGGTGTCTCCAGCGCTGCGCTCGCTCCCTTTCCCCAGCCCCTTCCCCGGCGCCTGGCGGTTCGCCGGAGCTCCTGGCGTGGCGGTGACGCGGGTCCCGCCCTTCCCGCCTCGCTGCCCGCACCCCGCGGGGGACTCCGCTGAGCACTCGCTGTCCGTGAGCCCTGGCTCTGCCCCGCCGTGCCCGCGGGAGGGGGCCGCGTGTGTTTGCGTGGGGAGAGCGGTGGCCGATGAGGTGCAGGTTGAGGTGCGGGGGGTGGGAGATCCCGCGCTCAGTGTTCCCTTCGGAAATGCCCCAGCCAGGGCCGGCCCCCGGAGCGGTGCCCAGGCCGCAGTTCAGCCCGGCCTCACCGCGAGGGGGGCCTCTGTACCCGGGCCGGCCTCTGTACACAGCTTGATGTCGCTGCTGCCGTTACATCCCCCTGGGCAGTCCAACACGCTGCAAAGCCTTTTTGAGGACAAAAATGCGTTAACATTTGAAGATGGGATGAGTTCACTGTACTCTTTTGCTTCCAGTGAGCTGCACAGGGATTTATTTTCTCTTTTTTTGTTGTTTTTACATGTAAAGGTTGGACTGTTGGCTCTTTGCCTCGCATGAAAATNCGGGCGGGCCCTTGGGCACGTGACCGCCTCTGGGCCGCCGCTCCGCACTGCGCACGCGCACGAACCCGCTTTTAGGGCCGCGTCCCGCCGGCCGCGTCCGGCTGCTGGAGGTGCGGCGGGGGCGGGCGGGAGGTGGGGGTGGGTGCCGGGGTTCGCGGGTTCGGTGTCTCCAGCGCTGCGCTCGCTCCCTTTCCCCAGCCCCTTCCCCGGCGCCTGGCGGTTCGCCGGAGCTCCTGGCGTGGCGGTGACGCGGGTCCCGCCCTTCCCGCCTCGCTGCCCGCACCCCGCGGGGGACTCCGCTGAGCACTCGCTGTCCGTGAGCCCTGGCTCTGCCCCGCCGTGCCCGCGGGAGGGGGCCGCGTGTGTTTGCGTGGGGAGAGCGGTGGCCGATGAGGTGCAGGTTGAGGTGCGGGGGGTGGGAGATCCCGCGCTCAGTGTTCCCTTCGGAAATGCCCCAGCCAGGGCCGGCCCCCGGAGCGGTGCCCAGGCCGCAGTTCAGCCCGGCCTCACCGCGAGGGGGGCCTCTGTACCCGGGCCGGCCTCTGTACACAGCTTGATGTCGCTGCTGCCGTTACATCCCCCTGGGCAGTCCAACACGCTGCAAAGCCTTTTTGAGGACAAAAATGCGTTAACATTTGAAGATGGGATGAGTTCACTGTACTCTTTTGCTTCCAGTGAGCTGCACAGGGATTTATTTTCTCTTTTTTTGTTGTTTTTACATGTAAAGGTTGGACTGTTGGCTCTTTGCCTCGCATGAAAATAGCATATATATATATTTATATATATATGTAAAAAATCCTTCAGATATTCTCAGTCTAGTTGGGTGTCTATATCATCATAAGTCTGCTTTTAGACAGGGCTACAGTGTGAGCAGTAAACACTGATCCCTGGACCCTAAAATGCCCAATACTTGTACATTGCAGTTATTTTCCTAAGGATCCTGCACAACTGGAACTTCTTGCAAGTAATATTTTTGTCTCTTTTTTTGAGATAGGTCAAATACTGTCTCAGAAAACAGAATTTTAGCCCTTTGCTGGTTTATATTAGTCAGTAGCAGGAGATTGTGTTCTTTGAATCAAAACCAGAATTTTCTCCTGTCTGCAAGCCTGCAGAGGAGAGAATTGATGCTTGAATTGAAATGACTGTTGTATTTGTTACAAAACAAGAAGTACTTAATTGTTTACCATTGTTCCCAGTATAGGGATGAGATTTCACTGGAGTAACAAGCTCAGGACTGTGGCTGTTGCACCCCCTGGTAACAATGTGAAGGTTTAATTACAATCTCCACCCTGAGAACAAATCCATGGGCACAGACATTTTTCTTGTCACCCCTCTGCTGCTGGGGCCAGTGTTGGCTTGTCCTTGCTTCTAGTTACCCTGTCTGGTGAGTACAAAACCTGAGTTTATTTACCTAGGTGACAGTTCTACTTGCTTAGGGTTTCTGTGGCCAGTTTTGTCAGACTCCTAAATGCATTTTTTATATTGGGTTTGAAATGTTATCACATAAAAGACTTCAGTGTGTCAGTAGCATTTTTCCCTTTTGAAATGTTTTGAAAAGCAGTGTAAATGTACTATTAGAATGATAATATTTAAATAACCCCCTGTGTTTCATTTGGAAATTGGAAAATTAATTTTGGAAAATTATCTTTTGACCTTGTTTAGATTGAGTTATTTTTATCACTGCCCGTGTTAACATACGATGAAAATATCTTGGAATATTTTAATATTCTGTAGGGATTATTAATTAATATAGAGACATAAGCAGTCAGCTTTAATCAGTGTGCAGAAGGCCTCAGCCTCAGCAATATATTGTATTTTTTCCCCAAGGGAGTTGCTGAGTGTCCAGCAGGACCCAGCCATGGCTGACGACTCGCAGAGGAACTTTCGCTCCGTGTATTACGAAAAAGTTGGATTTCGTGGGGTTGAAGAAAAGAAATCCCTGGAAATTCTGTTAAAAGATGATCGTTTGGGCAAGTTGATTTCACTCTGTTTGGGGCTGGGCAATGAGGAATAGAAAATGTTGTGCTTAGTATTTATTTTTTGCATCTTTTACCACTCATCTCTCAGTTCTTATTCGTAGTCCTTTGAGCTTCAAAGATCAGAAATTCTGATTTGTAAAATGGTGAAAGGTTTTTCTGCTTGTGTAATTTGCTTAAAAAGAAAATCATTCTGCATCTACACTTGAAAAAATGTTTTTGTATGAAAGCAATTTAAATCTGAAAATACATTGTCTCATGCTGCTCATTGAGGTTTGATGGAATTAAGATTTTCTTACTGCTGCTGGCTCCTGAGGAGTGCCACATCTCTCAAAAGAACAGGAAGAGAAATGTTGTGATTTTTAGGAAAGCCCTTAAATGTTCTGACATGGCAACATGGTTTACAAAATGTCTGTAAAAATTGTTTCTCCCTGGTGAAACCCAGGGTGGTTCTATTATAAATCAAGCAAACATAGGTATTTTTCAAAGTAGCTGCAGTTCTCAGTGAAGTGCTGGAAGCATTTGTTAATATATGATTGAAGTGGGAATTTTCCTCTAAGGATTTTCCATACTTAAATAGGTTTGAGTCTTTGATCTGTCTACATTTACTCTCTTTTTCCTTCTTTATTTCTCTACAGATATTGAGAAGCTTTGCACATTCAGTCAAAGGTTTCCTCTCCCATCCATGTATCGTATCCTGGTGTGGAAAGTGCTTTTAGGTAGGAACTAGAGCATCTCTGATCCTCTTTAAAAACATGATAGGAATGTATTTTCTCTGTGTCTCTTTTAGAAAGTTAATGACATGGATTATTCTTTGCTTGCCTTACCCACTGATACATATTCAGCCTCATTTTATCTCTAGCTAGGATGCACAGTGGCAATTCTAAAGCAATATTCTACATGTAGTTTTTGAGATCTTTTGAACCATTTAGCTTTGTAATACTATCCAATTGAATTTATAACATGGATTTGAAAGGTGGATTATAATAAGTCACTGAAGCCTGGTAAGTTAGTTCTGTTCCTAAAATAACAGACCATTAGTTGGAGTAAAACTGTGATCAAAAGCAAAAAACCCTGGGCAGGGTATGGAATGGGTGTTTCTTCAGAAGCTTTGGGTTCTACAGAGTCTTGGTTTCTTCTGGTTTTGCTTCTGACTTTTAATTGTATTTGGCATTGAAGTTATGACAGGCTTTTTTCAGGAGAGGTGGTAAATAAACAGTGTGCAGAAGGTGCAAGATCTAATGAGAAAACTTGAAGTTCCTGGCATTGGTTGGTGAATTAACAGTCATCCCACTTGATAAAAGCCTCTGCTGTTAGACTACTAATTCTAGGATTAGAAAGACTCTCTTACCCTGGGCTCTGGTGAAGTAGTCAGTGTCCATTAAAATAGTAGTAGGAAATACAGTGTAGGTGGTTTGGAAAGTACCTCAGTGCAAGTTCCTTTAGCCAAAATTACTGTAACAAAATAACAGTCTCTTGACAAACTTGTAGCTTGCTGCAGAGCCAGGGGTCTTTGGTTTAGCTAATGACACAAATCACCTTCAGGGTTAACTGTCTGGAAAATTATATTGATTTTTTAAAAGGTTTTTGTGTGTTAAACCCAGAGTGATTTATTTCAAGTATGTGTAGTGTCATTTTGTGTACTCAGGTGAACAGAGGTACAAGGACTTCTCTTATGCAGCATCTCAGTGCTAATGCTCATTAGAAAAGCTGGTATTTAGGAAGGGAATGTAAAATCTCTCTGCCTGAGTGATCCAAACAGCCTCGTCCATTTCTGGTGGGAGGTGGTGCATTTCCTCTGATGTTAATAATTAACCAGGAGGGGTTCCATCCTGTCAGCAAAATGAGTTCAGACACCACCAAGGCTAAGTGCTGCCTCAGATTGCTTGATGTGTCAGGGTGTCTGAAGTTCCAGTGCAGGTGTGGCTGAGGATGGCTGCTAGACATCCTCTGATGTTGGAGCCTCTTTTCTCTGTCAGAGGGAGTCTCCTGTACTTGAGGAAAGCAGCTGGCAGTACAGTAGAAACTCATGATGTTGACTCTGTTTTTGCATAACATGAAAAATCTCTTGCTCTGTCACAATTTTTGAACTGCAGGCAGGTTTGCAGTTGAAAAAGAAAATTTTCTATATGACGTGCTTGTTACTAAAACTCAGCCATTTGTGGTTTAACTCTTGGCAGGAATATTGTTGTGTTTAAATGAGAGCTAGAAGCAGCAGGTAGCTGTTTCGGAACTGATTTTTGAGGAATACTTTCTTCTCATGGTTTTCACTGCTCCACTAGTGATATGGAAGTGGCACTTTTTTTCCTTTGGTGTATGTAAGATCTTATTCCTGTTGAAGCCTGTGACAGTTTTGTGTACATGGCAAGGTTGGCTCTTGAGTGAGGAGCTCAAATGAAATGCTGAGCATCTCTTTTGGAGATCATCAACAGTTTAATTTTCTTTGCCTCTCTACTTGGTTGGTTTTGTTTTTATTTTAACTCTTCCTCACAGGAAACTGGACAAAATATTTGTGTTGTGCTAAGTACAAAATGTTATCTTGCAAAGGGTTTGAGTGTTAACTCTTCAATTTTAATCTGTGACTGACTCAATGTATGCAATTGATTTTGCTTCTGAATGATGTTAAGGGATAGAAAAATCAATCTGCATCTGCTTTGCTTTCAAAATAAATGGACACAAACAAGCAACCAGTACTGGGTTAAAACTTCCAGGTGGGTATAAAGTAAGAGCCACACTTCAAAAATTAAGAAATGCTGTTAGAGAAGAAACCATTAAATTCTTTTCCATGCTTTGTTGGTCCACTGACTCCAAATCTACTGAATTTAGGCAGATCCCCGAGGAAGGTCATTTGAGTGCTCTGGATTTTCTCTTTACAGTTTCTTCTGTATTTTTTTTTTTTCCTTGAAGGCATCATTCCTCCTCACCACGACTCTCATGCTTTGGTGATGAAGTCCAGGAAGCAGGAGTTCTGGGATGTGCACCATGCTCTCCGGGTCATTCGCTGCATTCAGGACTCCACCCCCCAGGGGGATGTTTTCCTCCGTGTCCATCAGCTGGAGTCAGGAAAACTGCCTCGGAACTTGGCTTTTCCATTGGTCAGTTGGCATCTGAGCAGGCTTTTAGAGGCACTAGTTGCTTTCTAAACTTCAAACTGGAAGAAAGAGCCCTGCAAATGCAGGTAGACAGAGTGAATGGGTGACAGAAATCCTAGCACATGAGATTGGAGTTCAAGTGCTTTTCTCTTTTGCTTCCCCTGAGCACTTATTTGTGCCTTAAAATCTCCTTTGTGTATTTTTCCTGCCAGGCTTCAAGCTTTTATTGCTCCAGCACACTTCAGTTTCTTTAAGTGCTGAAATGATGACATAATCCTTTTGCAGTTCATAAGATCTTCAATGCCCTGGAATAAGGAAAATTCAGAGCCAGTACAAGCAGGGATTTATTGCCATTTACATCATATATTGAAATTACTTGGTTTGAAGTCTAGCCTTCTAGACTTTTAATGTCCCAATATCCATTTTCTGTTACTGAACTGATCCAGGCTCTGTAGTTTACAGTGGACTCACACAGGGGCTTTTTATGGTAAGGCTACAGTGTGGTGATAAAACAATCTTAAGTCTCTGTGAAAGGGGAAGGGATAAAAGGAGCCATGGGACTTTCTGAAATAGCCTGTATTCTGTGTTTAATGTTAATTTATCCATGTTCACACTAGCCCTGCTTACTTGGTTCTTTTTGAGCTGTAATATCAAACTTTGACAAAAGAACTTCACAAAAGTTAATGATAAAAGTTAACATGGGAAAGTCAGTAGTGTTTTGGAGGGTTATGTACAGAACTCTCTTGTCAGAGGAGGGAGAATGTTTTCATGCCCTTACCATTACCTAAGAATGTGGCCATCCTACACATCTGTGGAGCTTAGCAGATGCACATTTATTAGTCCTGTAACTTATTAGAATATCAGAACAGCTCTGTGTGTGCTGATACCAGTTTCTTTTCCCACATAGCAAGGAAAAGGAATATAAAAATAAAGTCAGACAGTCCAGTGCTCCTGTGTAGTTCACTCTCTGGGTTTGTTTTGCAGGAGCCTGAAGATGAAGTGTTCCTTGCTATTGCTAAAGCCATGGAGGAGATGGTGGAGGATCCCATTGAGTGCTACTGGCTGGTCAGTTGCTTTGTGAACCAGCTGAACAACAAGCACAAAGATTCATTGCAGCAGTTGGTGAGGAATAAACACTGTTGGTTGCTTGGTTGGTTGTGAGGGGAACCAGTCAAGGAGAGCATTCCTGTATGGAGACAAGTGGAGGTGACACCCTTGGTGCATTTTGGAAGTTCTGCTAGTGATGAGCAATTTAAGAAACCTGAGCTTGGTTATTTAGTGAAGTCATTCATTATCTAGTTGCAGGAATCAGCAACACCTGTATTTTGGAGCATGTTTTTAGTTAATGCAGGCTCATTAACACAAAAAGACCCAGCAGAAAATAAGACATTTCTTGCCTTCCTGTGTGCATTAGCTATGCAGGGCACTTTGCTATGAACCACCTAAAATATTTCCTTTCTCAGCCAAAAATCCTGGAGCAGTATTTGAGCATTGAAGACAACAGACTCCTGGTGCATCTGAAAGCATGTTCTGCCCTGAGCAAGCTGCCTTATGAGCTTTGGTTCCAAAAGTGCTTTGCAGGCTGTTTACCTGAGTCCAGTTTACAGAGGCAAGTTCTCTTTTTCTTTCTACTTGTAATTCCATTGTGATTTTGGCTTCTTGTCTTCACTACAAGCTTTCCTTATTGATCTGTAAAGGTTATGGAGTTAAGTTTGACTTGGAAATGATAACATTCCTGCTTTAACAGGAGTTACTAAGAGCTGAGCAGGAGATGCCACAAAGAAAACATTTTCAGCTGACTGAAAACTTTTATTCCAGCACCTCCAGATCTTCAGTGGTTGGTCTAGGAACCTAGAGTGGAAATAGAGCTTTGTAAAATGCTCTGCAGAAAACACTTCATGGTAGTAATCTGAATATTGACTGTAATTTTACCTGGGGCTTCACATTTCATGAAGGAAAGTGGGAAACAGCTGCTTTTAATGTTATATTTGCCCTTATTTTCATTAAGGTTTTAGGAAACAAGCTAGAAGATTCAGAGTCAAGCTTTGTAGAGAACTGGAGCTGGAAGAGGGTTTTTTATCAGAGCAGTTTTGTCACTGGAAGATTCAGGGTTTTAAGAAAATTAAAAAATGTTAGTATTTCTGAAGACTTACCATTTTATGGAGCTGTCAACTTGGTAGTGTAAAAGAAAAAAATCTAGATGAAGCATGATTTCATATTTAATCTTGTCAATCTTTAGTTCACAACTTCTCTTTTGAATAAATTCATTTATAAAATATTTTTGCTAATTACTGTTTAGCATTCTCATACTGAAATGGAATATTTTGATGACCTGAAATTTAAAAAATACTTTTTTCCATGGAAAAGGCTAAATTATTGTCTCTCTATCACTCTGCAGTACATCCAGATTTCAGTGTTGGTAATTCTGATGGCAGAGCAATCTCCTTTCCCAACAGCTCTTGTGGGGACATGATAAAAGTGCACTTTCTCTTGCCAGTTGAAGTTTCTGAATTATTCACTTGTAATCATAATGGCCTCATTTGCTAAGGAAATAATATACTTCATGGGTAGAATGTGACAGATGAACTTAATTAATGCTTGGAGATTCAGTTTGGATTAGAATCTAGAAGCCCAGATGCTTCTCTGAGATGTATCCAACTGGCAGTGCTGAGGATTGAGACCAGGTCTCCAAATCTCCTGCCAGTTTTACTTACTTTTTGTCAGGTGGGAGATGATCTGAGCTCAGTCTTTTATGATTTAATTTCACTTAGGATTTAGCACTGTATTTCTTAGAGAGGTTGCTTGATTTCTAGCTCCTTTCCCAAGGAGCTAAATCTAAATTGCATGGCTTTCTTTTTCTCTAAGGTGTACATGCAGAAATTTCATCCAGTAATGGTGGGATGAAGGTGAATAATAGCAGCTTAAATGCTGGCAGGCACTGTCACCCTATAAATACTGGTTTATAGCACACTTCTGGTTACACCATAGGAAAAAATCATGCATCAGTTCAAGTGGGCTTGGAAAATGCAGAGAACAACATCACAGAAAGAGCAGCAATGCTGAGGTGTTTTTTGTTGTACTACAGCACTGGGGTGGAGGAGGAACCTCAGCAGCTGCTGGGGGAGTCCCAGGGATGCACACCCAGGGAAGCAGCTCAGTGGAAAGGAAATGGCTTCATTGGGATAATCCTTGCCATGCTCTTTACCTTCACAGCTAGGTTGAAAAAAGATTTCCTTTTCCCTTGTGGTTGTTGCTGCTTTTCACTTTTTTCTATTGAGTAAACCCTTTTCTGGCCCATTTCACGTTGCTATTCCTGCTGGAGCAGAGGTGCTGGCTGCTGCTCTGTTGATTGTGCTGTCCCAGTCTTCCCCCTCTTGTGGCACTGGTGGAATTGCACTGAGAGTCACAAGAGCTGGGAGTGTGAAGGAAAACACAGCTGGTCAGTGCTGACATCTCAGCCAGAAATCTGAGAGTGGTGATGGAGACACTGCATCTGTTTTGCCACTGTTGGAACATCTGTTCTGGAATCAGCCTAAATAATGCAGGGAAACAGGAGATTGTTCTCTGAGCATCAAGTGTGACCTGCTGTACTGTAATTATGGAGACTGAAAGCAGGAGGCCTGCAAGCAAAATAACAAAAGGCTGGGTGTTTAATATCAGGATTAGCAAATTTGAATGAATTTGAGTTTAATATGGACTTGAAAAAAATCCTTTTCTGTTTGAGGGCTGCTGCACTCTGTATAGGCATTTCAAATTACTGCTCTGGGGCCCATGCAACATGTGGGGGGCTGTTCTTGGGTTCTTGTTCAAACAGGTGTGTTTGTGAAGGAAAATACACCAGAAATAGGGATGATGTGTATGGTGTGGAATGGGAATGGGATCTCAGTTTTCTCATAGCCTTGCTCAAAACTTCTAGAACTGATTTCAACATCAGTTTCTCTTTACAATCATCACTCAGCCTGAGATACTTGAGCCATAGAGGAAGCAGGAAGACTTTTCTTTTATAAAACATTTGGATTTGATGATCTTAAAGGTCTCTCCAAACAAAATAATTCTGTGATTCTAAGTTTTTAATCTTGGCTTGTTTAATGTTCCTGCTGATATGGGAATTCTGCTTATTTTTAATCATAGCAAGACAGGGAGTTAAAGCTAAATTGCAGAGGGGAAGGAAATTGACAGGGGCTTTGTCCTGATCTGTCCTTGTGGTTTGTTGGGTTTTTTTTCTGCCCTTCAGCTTCTGTTAAACCTGCTGTCCAGGTGCAGCTCCCTACAGGAGCCAGGAGTGCTGGGGTTGTTCTGAGAGGCTCTGTGCACAGCAGAGTGGATGGAAAGACTCAAGAGTTGTTCCTTGTTCCATCACAGCTTATCTCCTGCTGATGGACTTTGTATAGCAATCACCTGGAATATTTACCTTCCTGAGGTGTAGTAGGAAAGTAGCTGAAAATTCCAAAGGATGTAATACTGCACTGTTGGAAAAGACTCTTTATTAGGCATGCTAATGAAGTTAATTTCCTTTTTATTCCATGCACTGTAGTTACAGTTCAGGCCATCAAAACAAGATTTGCTTTGTCTATTTGAGCTTGTAACCAGCTCCATTTCCACATCATGTCAGTGCATTGCTGCTGCTCTGGACAGGTTCAGGAGCTGTCAACTGCCTTCTCTTTACCCTGACCCAAATAATTCACTTTGCTGTTATTCTGAAAAATAATCTAGGAAAAGGTGATTGTACAAAGACTGTTCTGGCAGATAAATTAGCAACTAAGCACTACAATAATATTTAGTGATGCCTTTTTTCTCTAGGGTTTGGGACAAAGTCATTAGTGGGTCCTGCAAGATTCTTGTTTTTGTTGCTCTGGAGATATTATTGACCTTTAAAATGAAGATAATAGCACTGAATAGTGCAGAGAAGATCACACAGTTTCTGGAAAATGTAAGTATCCTGTTGAGTTATGGTTTATAAATGATACTTTTCTGCAAGCCCCTTAGAGGGTTGGTTTCTGGCACCTTTTTGCTCCATACACTCCATAGACTCAGGGTGTATTTTCTTTCTGTTCCTGTAAGGATGGGGCATTTCCTGAGCCTGTCTTTGAGCAGTAAAGAGCATCTCGGGAGGGCTGTGGTGTCCTAGGGTTGGTTAGATGAGCTCAGATGTGCTTGGAATCATGGTTGGACAGTCCTGCCTGAGGCTGGGTTGGGGCTGGGAGAAGTGTGAGGTGCCTGGGTGGTCATTTTACTGCTTTGTAAGGAAAAACTTCTCACCTGGAGCCTGGAGGTGGCTCCTGGGGGGTGGTAGGGCAGGGAGAGGGGATTCTGGGTTGGTTTGCTTGGTTTATACAGAGAGAAAACTTGAACTGGAAATTGAAAATTTTTCTTGGAAACAAGCCACTTGAAACAAGTGGTGTGACAAGGTTTCAAAAACCAAATCAAGTGGTTTAGGGTCAACACAA
>VYZU01024797.1:0-16483 GCA_013401355.1 Ceyx cyanopectus | reverse complement strand
AAGAGAAGGTTCCGTGGAGACCTTATTGCAGCCTTTGTGTACTTGAAGCGTGCTCTAAGAAGGATGGGGACAATCTTTTTAGCAAAGCCTATTACAAGGGGTAATGGTTTTAACCTAAAAGACAACAGATTTATGCTAGATTAAAAAAAAAGACATTTTTAACAATGGGAGTAGTGAAACACTGGCCCAGGTTGCCTAGAGAGGTGGAAGATGTCCCATCCCTGTAAACATTCCAGTTCAAGTTGGTCAGGGCTCTGAGCAACCTGCTCTAGCTAAAGATGTCCCTGCTCCCTGCAGCATGTTTGGACTAGATGACCTTGACAGGCTCCTCCCAACCCAAAGCATGCTATGATTCTATGAAATGCCACCAGAAGCAGCACACTGGGTCTGGCACAGCTGACTGGGTGGTTAGGTGCTGGTTCACCAGTGTGGGTGGGAGCAACTCTCAGGACTGTTGCATCCACTGGGACAGACCAAAGGGACTTCTGAGAGCTTCTCATCAGATGCCAAACTATCAGTACAGGACAGTACCATGCCAGCCAAGAGCTCAGGAGTAACTTATGGTGAGCATCAGGCTCAACATCCCTTCCTGGTGTTCATCACTTCAAGTCTTAATAGCAACAAGTCATATAAAATTATTATTATGGGGGGTTTTTGTGCCTCCAACTGCTGGGGTGAAGTTGCAGAGTCCTTTTCACCTCTGAACAAGGTGGCAGAGCAAAGAAGCCTTCATCATGGCAGGTGTGGTGGCTGCACAGATTCCAGCTTCTGTCCCAGTTAATGGACAGCTAGGAGCAGTGACCTTCTGCCAGATTTAATATTCAACAGGGCACTCAAAGCCACAGTGGCTGTTTAGAAGTGTTGACTGATAAGGTGATTCCCAACCAGCAAGGCGTGTGACATCTCAGGGCTTATATCTTGGGATCCAACCAAAGGTCAGATATGGGTGTGTCACACATCCAACTGAACACAAGAGACTGAAAAGTTGAACTCTGTCTTTAATAACTTACTAAGTTTAATTTGTGGTAGGGTTTTGTGGTTTTTTTTGGTGTTTTTTTTTTTTTTGGTTTGTTGGTTTTTTTTGGTGTGTGATATGACCACAGGTTTGTTCCAGAGCTAAATGAGGAAATCTTTGTTAACATTTGTCACAATTCTTATCTGACAAATGAGCAGCCAGGGTTGGAATGGCCTTGAAAATAGTAAGATAAATAATAATTTGTTAGGGCAGAATTTACTAGTGAGTTTTGCACTCCCTTGTACAGGTACAGATTTGGAGGCTGGCAGCAGTACACAAGCACTGGCTTCACCTGATCCTCCTAGGAGCCCTGCAGTGAGAAAAGTGCCCAGATGGCAGAATCTGTGCTGATCAAATCTGTGGGCTCACCACTGAGGAATCCCGTTCCTCCTCTGTCTTTATTACTAATTTAAATGAAAACAGCCCTGTACTATCTTAACAGAAAGATATCAAACCTCTCAGCAGCTAGCAGGGCTGATAACACTCAGCCAGCAGCCTCACTAGTACATGTGCTCGAAGAGATCAAACTTCTCAGTGAAATGAATGACTCCTGAGGTTGCCAGGCCACTGTAAACATGCTCCCTGAAGGAGGTCTTGGTATCAGCCATATGTCCACTTTCACCAGCTGCTGGGGTCTGCCCTGGTCTTGGCTAGCTGCTAGGAGGCTTAGAAGTCTTGTAGAACTACAGTACAGAGGGAATGATGATAAAATTACTGCTAAAGGGAAGAACGAGATCCCAGGAGTGTGATTCCTGAATGGTGAGACACCTATCCCATGTTACAGCCAGCTAAACAAGCTGGCCTTGTGATGTCCTGACCCAGACAGCCTTGTACTAATTAGTGATGAGTCTTGTTAGGAAAATGAGAGTACAGCGCTTGTGCTTTTAACTCCCAACCATCTCTAACATGTGCTCTTCTATGTCCTTCCATGTGTGACCTCAGGGCATCCTGCTCTTGTCAAAGTGCTGGCCAAGCCCTTCTGCAGGATGGCACCTGGGGCCTTTAGCATCCCCCAGAGCCCAGTTGACCTCATCTGTCCCAGCAAGCAACCATGTCAGGGAGCAAAGGCAGGAAGCCATGGACCATGCTGCCCAGCAGGTCCAGGGAGCAAAACCCCGGCCTCACTTAATGAAGACTTTGCAGCATCAAATACATGCTGAGAAGACCCCGCTCTGCTGGACTCCCACCAGCCTCTGCATTTCTGCAGCTACTTTGGGCTGAAGGAAAACAAACCAAGGTAACTCCCGTCTGCAGGCCACGGGGAAACAAGACTTCATGACCAGCTGTGCCTTGACCGACATGCAGTGCTGGCATCATCACACCCTGCCAGCTCTGCCAGACTCGGCCAGCTCTGGGAGCTTATGGCCAGGAAAGATGCTGTCCTTTGTTCAAGTGTCACCACTACTGATGCAGTTGGGTTGGGGGGCTCCCAACAAGGTAAACCCAGGCAAAACTCCAGGAGGAGTGGCTGGAAAGTGCCTGGCAGAAAATGACCTTGGGGTGCTGGTGGACACCCAACTGAACATGAGCCAGCAGTGTGCCCAGGTGGCCAAGGTGGCCAAAAGCATCCTGGCCTGGATCAGGAATAGTGTGGCCAGGGGGAGTGGAGAAGTGACTGCACCCCTGTACTCCGCACTGGTGTTGCCATAGCTTGAGCACTGGGGTCAGTTTTGGGCACCACAGGATAAAAAAGACATTTTGGTGCTGGAGCAACTACACAGAAGGGCAATGGAGCTAGTGAGAGGTCTGGAGAAAATGTCTGATGAGGAGCAGCTGGGAGAGCGGGGGTTGTTCATCCTGGAGGAGGCTGAGGGGAGACCTTATTGCCCCTACAGTCACCTGAAGGGAGGCTGTAGTCAGATGGGTGTTAGTCTCTTCTCTCAGGTAAATAGTGATAGGACAAGAGGAAATGGGCTGAAGTTGCTCCAAGGGAGGTTTAGCTGGTTGGAAATCAGGAAAAATTTATTTGCTTAGAAAGTGGTGAGGCCTTGGAAGAGGCTGCCCAGGGAGGGGTGGAGTTACCATCCCTGGAGGGGTTCAACAAACATCCAGCTGTGGCACTTTGGAACATGGTTTAGTGGTCCTGATAATATTTAGCACATGGTTGAAATTGATAATCTTGAAGGTTGTTTCCAACCTTGATGTCTCTCTGATATGATATGATTCCAAGGTGCTGAACTGCAGCTCACTCACATATGACTTGTTCAGCTATAACAAAAAAAAACCCAAACCAACCAACCAACCAAAACAAAACAAAACAAAAAAACCCACGGGAAAAAGTGAAAGTTGTGGCTTGTCCTAGCCCTGCCCTCCCCATGAAACTCTCTGGCTTCCCCAGCGTGCAGAGAGAGGGTGGAGACTCTCCCAGGGGGGTGACGGAATGCAGGGCACCCAGCTCAGTGCCGTGTTGCAGCGGCAGATGTACTGAGCTGTGCAGGACTGTCCTGTCCTGTCCTGTCCTGTCCTGTCCTGCCCTGCCAGCTGAGCCACCAGCTGAGCCACCAGCTGAGCCACCAGCTGATTTACCAGTCTGCGCTGCCTTCCTTACGCACCGCACTTTGCTCTTCCCTGGCTCCTGCTTCTCTTCCACCACCTCTGCATCTGCTGCTCTCATCCAGACCTGCTGCTGGTAAGTGCCTCGGTACCAGTTGTTCAGCCCTTTCACCGGGATGGGTTTAACTGGGTATACTGGTTTCCTTCCATGCCCATGAATCTCTTACTCTGCCATTGCCCAGGAATTCGAGTCAGCGGTCGTTTTCCTCCAACAGCCAAGGCAGGCTCAGTACAATGCTTGCCTACCTTTTCCCCAGCTTTCCAAGGGCTTTCATCAAGAAATTAGGCAAGAAGCTCATGAGAACACATGGCCATCTACAGATGGGCAAAAAAATGCCTCACTCAAAGTGAAGTTTTCCTTCATTTTAGGAAAAAAAAAAAAGTTACCGGTGAAGATTGTTTTGCAGGATCTGCCATTCTCCATGTGTGATAATGCCCAGTGCTGCTCACTTGCTCCCCAGTTACCACACTGGGCTCTTTTTCACAGCAGGTAGCTTACAAATCCCTAGTAAATTGGTTGGCAATTAACTTCCAGATTGCCTGAATCGCATTATCCTTCTTTACTCAAATGGGTTTAATTTCCTACATGCGGTGCTAAGAGGACCAGGTGGTGCTGGGCTAGCGCTGGGAGGCTGTCCTGCCTTCTTTTCATGCCCACAGCCATTCTCTCCTGGTCTACACCCCAGTAAAGGTGTGCAACTGGGAAAGAAAAAAAAAAAAAAAAAGGAATGCTGACAGCTTTTATGAATTTATATGTATCCAAAATCTAATATGCACATCTGTACTGGTTCAGCTTGCAAATTGCAAGATGAAACTTAGTACCTGTTAAAAAGCAGAAAAATACCTCACTTAATTGTTTCTCTGGCAGGTTCAAGTGCTCATAAAAAGTAAACTGGGTTTTTAATTTACTTTTTTTTTAATGGGTTTGAGGCAGCTTTCTTTAGAAAACTGCCGAAAGCTGTAGGTGTTGCTAAAACTCTTCCTCCTGAGGTAATTTTCAACACTGAGATAAAATAGTTTGACTAACAGCTTGGATCAAAAAAAAACAAACCCTCAATTATAATGCATTTCTGAATCAACATTTTACTAGTTCTTGCTTTTTTTTCCCCCTTTGGGACCAAAAGATTTGCAGGAAGACTGGCAGGAATTAATGTTCCTTGTATATCTTAAGGCATGCAAATAGAATCACTGAAATCGTTGAAAGCCCCCAGCACCATATTTGGAACACAGTTTCTTGTTACTGCAGGGAAATTGGGCTGAGACTCAAACACCAAGAGCTTTTATTTTTTTTTTTTTTTCCAGCAAGGAAGACTCCTGTTTTGTCAGGACATTGCACCCTTGGATTTGGTTTAGCATTGTTGAGAGGCAGATGGGACAGCCTTTACATGCTACTGCTGACCTTATTGCTTCCAGCAGCCTTGTTGTGCTGATAGCCACACGGGAGGATTCCGCTGACTCTCAAGCAACCTCAGCAAAGGGCTTGGGTTTTGGGGTGATTAAATGTTTTTTTTCTTTTTTTGCCTGCTTTCAAATACATCCAGCGTGCCTGAACTTGTCTCATAATTTGCCCGCCTTCCCTGCTGAGGTACAGGACTGGTCATCACAGAGCTCCTAGCTGCTCCCTTCCCACCAGCTACTGCATCGACTAACGTTTCCCCTAGTGACAATTAAAGTAATTGGACTCAGATGAGTCAATGTGTTATGTAAAGGGAGGTCAGGCCCTGCTCCTCAGCTAACTGATGCACAGGGGGGACAAAGGGCTGTGCACCCCAGGGTGCTCACAGGCAGCAGCCTGGATGACAAGGTAGCTGAGATAACTTCAATCAGTCCACAACTACCTTCTAGTTTTGACATGGAAGTGAATCCAAGGAAGATAATTAGTTGACAGCAGTGTGAGATTCCTCATTCCCACACCTGTGGCAAAATTATTTTGATTTCAAAACTAAATGGGCAGTTTTTAGCTTTTGTTTCTGCTTCACAGAGGTAGGAGGAATATCTGAGTATCTTGGCTTTCAAATCACCCCTTTAAAACAGAATCTAATGAGCTAACTCTAAGCACATTCACAATCAGAAAGAAGTCTGATGAAGCAGATGGGCAGAAGGGCAGGTCCTTTTGGATCCCAGTAATTCTGAGCAGACCTTTTGGTGAGTCATCTCTTGTACCTGTGGTTTCCAACAAGCATGCAGCTCATGTGCAGGCCTCTCTGCCAAGGAGCAGCCCTCCAGAAGAAGCACAATGCCATGTTAGTGCCTTCTGTGAAAGGCAGCCAGCTTCTCTTACTGTGACAACAAATGTAGTTGGTACCCCTAGCTGGGTCTTGGAATTGCTGGGGGGGCCTCTGTAAGAAAGGACCCAGGGTTGCCCCATGCAAGGGATAGCCACCTCCCACTTGCACCACAGAACCCGCTGCTGGCCCAAGCTAGTCTTGTCAGCAATTCTGATAGAGCCTCTCTGAAAACCTAGTTAAGAAAGGGTAGAAGATGCTGTGCAGCAGCTGTGAGAGAGGAGTGAAAAAAAAGTGGGAGAAACAACCCTGCCAGTGAAGAAGGAGGGGGAGAAGGTGTTCTAGGCCCTGCAGTAGAGATCCCCCTGAGAAGGCAGCTGAGTGGGCATATGGCGACCACAACAGACCATCAGAGTGGAGGGAAGATTTCAAATACTGCATGCTCCAGCTTTGGAGCCCTCAACACAAGAGGGACACAGATCTATTGCAGAGGGTCAGAAAGATGATCAGAGGGCTGGAGCACCTCTCCTGTGAGGATAGGCTGAGGGAGTTGGGTCTGTTCATCCTGCAGAAGAGAAGGCTCTGGGGAGAACTTACAGCAGCCTGAAGGGGCCCTGCAGGAAAGCTGGGGAGGGACTTGTTATAAGGGCTTGTGGTGACAGGACAAGAGGCAATGGTTTTAAGCTAGAGCAGGGTAGGTTTAGATTAGACATTAGGAAGAAGCTCTTTACTATGAGGGTGGTGCAACTTTAGAACAGGTTGCCCCGAGAAAATTGTGGACTCCTCATCCTTGGAAGTGTTTAAGACCAGGCTGGATGGGGCTCTGAGCAACCTGCTCTATTGGGAGATGTCTCTGCCCATGGCAGAGGGGTTGGAACTGGATGATCTTTAAGGTCCTTTCCAACCCAACCCATTCTATGACCTCTCCATAACTAATCAAATCATACTCCTTTTTTTTTTTTTCCACTTCATTTATAGAGGAAAAATGGCATGTGGCCAACAACACCTCAGCATTCAGATGTCAGACACGAGTCCAAATGGCATGCCAAGCAGGCAGAAGTCCCTCCCAGATTCAGCTGTCAGGGGAGGGAGCGTCCTAACTTTCCACAACATCTGCTACCGTGTGAAGATAAAGACTGGGTTCCTGTGTTGTCAAAAAACAGCTGATAAAGAAGTTTTGAGAGACGTCAAGTATGTATTTAAACATCTCTGTTTTAGTTCTGTCCTGCCTGATGAGTCCACTCCTGTCACTGAACCATTGGGCACAGAATTTGATAAAAGTGAGAAAAATTATAGGTAGACCTGTTGATTTTGTCTTTGCCATCAATCATACTTAAGCTTCCTGCTGGGTCCCAGTGTACCCAGCTAGCAGCACAGAGGCACATGAACCAGATGTTGTCCTTTTACATTGTGCTGTGGTGTTTTAACTGCCACACCAACAGCCTCTCCTTGATGCTTCTGCCTCCTTCCCTAAGGTGGACTTTGGGAAAGTTAATTTGGGGGTTTTAACCTTAAAATATTTAATATAGTAATATAAGAAAGGGTTAGGTTAACTTCGAAGACATGGAAAGTTTTGGGGTTTTTTTCTTTATTTCTTTTTTTTTTCTTTTTCTTGTTTCTTTTTTCTTTTTTTTTTTTTTTTTAATTGAGCACTACTGCAGTAAATGAATTGAGCACTACTGCAGTAAATGAATCATGTAATTATGGCCTTTGATCACTAATCTATGCACAAAGTTTGCACATTCACAGTTCAGTAATTAAGCTAAGTGACAAGTCCTCCGACAACATGCCATTCCACAACACCCGTGACTTCCAGCTCACTAACTCAAATTTCTACCCTAAATACCTCACCCTTTTGTGTAGCTCTGTCTGTCCTGCGTTTTGCCCATCCAATTTCCATACCTCCTAAGCATGAATTCTCAAAATCTTTCCTCAAGAGCCATCAAGTGACTGCTGTAGGTAATTTGCAACTGCAACGGTGTGAGCAGAAGGTCCCTCCTGTGGCTTGTAAAAGACCAATGTTTAAGAGACATGATGCTTTTTCTCTTTTAGAAAATTCACTGTCTGTGTGGTTTGTTACATATTGCTTTTTTTCTTGGTGCTAAAATAACATATAATGTACAATAACCTACATATGGGGATCTACTTGGTGTCTAGAAATACTAGAGGGCTGGGGGTCAAGAAGCAGGAACAACTTCTTTTAACTCATGACAGGATGAGGGGCAATGGATCCAAGCTGGAGCACAGCAAGTTCCACCTCAATATGAGAAAGAACTTCTTTACTATAAGAGTTGTAGAGCATTGGAATATACTCCCCAGAGAAGTTGTGGAGTCTCCTTCTCTGGAAACTTCCCAGATATGTCTAGGTGCATTTCTGTGTGATCTGCTCCAGTTTTGTCCTGCTGTGTTAGGGGGTTTGGACTTGATGATCTTTGGAGGTCCCTTCCAACCCTTACCCTTTTGTGATGTTGTGTAACATGTATGCTGCTTAGTCTGTGGAACCAGAAATCACCACCATAAGATATCGAAGGAAACCAATATACATCAAGAAGGGAAAACTCAAGTCCCAGCCTGCATGACATTAGACTCCAAAACCAGTTGTACACAAGCCAGATGCTCAGTCAAGTACTCAGATTGCTTATACTTGGATTGATGATAACAACCAGTACCAGAGTGCAGTTGAAGATAAACCTGGTCTCATAACATACCAACCTGGAAAAGAGATGCCTGATTCTTGGGCAGAGCTTGTTGAGCACAGATTTTAGGGGCTAGTCAGGCAAAAGAGCAGTGATGCCTTCACATGCTCCAGGCAGCAGTATTCCCATATGGCTGCATCATTTCTATAGGGTCTTTTCCCTAGATATTTTTCTAGCTGGCATTTGAGTTTCATGTGGCTTAAAATCAGACATAGAGAAACTAGCAACTGTGGTTTTAAGTACAGACAAATCCCTGGCATGCTGTGTCTACAGGGACCACTAGTCTCTCTGCTAAGAGAATAATATCAGTAGAACTCGATGTGGTTAAAGCAAGTGTGTGCTTCACTTGGAGAGATCTACAGGGGAAAAGCAGGCACACAGGTTTTGCTGCATAGTAGGAAGGTTCCTGTGATGTCTTAATTGTAAAAGATTTGGTTTTCTTGAATTAGGAAGTAAAATTATGATGGGGTTTGACTGATAACAAATACTTTGTGATCAACCAACAGCATTAATTACCACATTAATGGGCTGGAGAAAGTAGCTCTGCAGCTAATTTACACTAGACAACAGACAAAACAGCAAGAGAAACAAAAACACTCTATCAATTAGGTATAATCCCCTCTGTTTTGTTTTGTTTGTTTGTTTTTTTACAGTGGCATCATGAGACCAGGACTGAATGCAATTTTAGGACCCACTGGCAGTGGTAAATCTTCGTAAGTGCTCTCTTTGCCCTGCACAGAAATTGCATCCAGGAGCACATGAACCTGCATGTCTTCAGCTGTAATACTTTCAGGGAAAGGTTTTGTTTTCACTGAGGTCTGTGCAAATCTCACTGGTTTCTGATAAATACCTGAATTCCCCCCAAAAAGAAAATTGGCTTACACGACGAAGATGGAATACAACGTTCATCCACACTTTAGTCCATTCCTGATACCCAACTTTTGCGTAACACTCCAGGTTAAACTCCTATTACTGGACAAATGGACAGAAGCTCACTGTGAAATTGCACAGCTCTCATTCCTCAGGAGACCAGGGCAAAAAGAAATTCAGCCCTTGAAAGCTGCTGAGGATTTTCCAAATAGCATGGGGTGCTTTTACATAGCTGTTTGTTCTACAGACTAGGTTTGTGGTTCAGGGACCTTATCTCCTGCATGCTCATCTGATGAGTAACTAAATTTTATCCTAGTCTGCTGGACATTTTGGCCGCAAGGAAGGACCCTCATGGGCTTTCTGGTGACATTTTGGTTGATGGAGCTCCTCAGCCTGCCAATTTTAAATGTACCTCTGGATATGTAGTGCAGGTAAGTAATTTTTTCACTCTAGGGATTTTTATTGTCCCTGCTGCAGCGTTGTGAGGATCTCACCTTGAGCTAAGAACCAAGGCTGGTGCAGTAGCAACTCTCCACATGCCTACCCTTGCTGGGGAAGAGACCCTGCTTTATGTTTGAGTCTTCTTCCTCAAAGTTCTACAGCCAACAGGAGCAGACACTTTGGACCCCTCCTTGTTCTCTGTTTGGGGGCTTCCAATATACCTAGAATATTTTCCAGGTATGAGGTTTTCTAGTAGTAAATATACAACTTGTACCTCCACTTGCCCAGGGGCAGTGTCACTAAGACCTGTTCTGAGAAAACCTTTGTTCTGCCAGGGTGGGCTGGGGAGAAAGATGGGAAGGACAAAATAAGGAAACAAATGCACCATGATAGCAACCTGAGCTGTAGCTGCTCCTTAGGTCCCTTAAGTACCTCACTCAACATCTCCAAAAAACCCTGAATAAGGTATTAAAATATGAAGGATAGTTTTGAATATGTTGCTATTGATATATTTTGATACCCTGCATGATGGGAGGGTGTTCCTATATAGCGTTGCTTTATGAGTAAAGGCAAATACAGTTGCATGCATGAAAACTCTGATGCACTGAAGATGCACCTTACCACATACTCTGGCAGTTGCTACTGTCCCTTTGCATGCAAGGACAACAGAAAACACAGATGCAGCTCTAAGAGGACCAGGACCAAATAGTGTTTTCTAAGCAACCACCAAGTACCTAGGTATTTTTATTTTGAAGGATGATGTGGTGATGGGAACCCTGACTGTAAGAGAAAATTTGAAGTTCTCAGCAGCACTCCGCTTGCCAAAGTCAGTGAAGGAACAGGAGAAAAATGAACGAGTGAATCAGATCATCAAGGACCTGGGTTTGAGCAAAGTGGCAGATTCAAAGGTAAGGTGTCTAAATACAGTGCTTAAGTCATGGAAAAATATTAAGCAATTGATTTAATTAACCCAACAGCTCAGCATGGCAGATAAAAAAAAAAGAAAAAAATAATTCAGCAAACTCTTTCACTAATGCAACAGTTAATCACATTTCTGGATGGCAATCTGGTGTGAGATGATATCTGCATAGAATGATACACTGGTAGAAGTTGGAAGAGATCTCCAGAGACCATTGAGTCCAACCCCTCCACCATCTCTACCTACTCTTATAGGGTCAAAACTTCTTATAACTCTTCCTGTTCACCCAAAGATTTGTTATCACGCCAAATGAGAGAAGTCTTTTGTCCTGTGGCAGGTTGGCACACAGTTCACTCGTGGGGTGTCTGGAGGAGAGAGGAAAAGGACCAACATTGGGATGGAGCTCATCATGGATCCTGCCATCTTGTTTTTGGATGAGCCAACCACAGGGCTCGATGCCAGCACTGCTAACGCTGTCCTGTTGCTTCTGAAAAGGTGATGGCACTGCAAACAGCTTCTTGCTTTCAGCCACTCACCTCTGCTACATCTCGGTTGGTTTTGACTAAACTGACAGTCAGAACAAGCCAGCAGGGAAATGGGCCACAGGCTCATTTAGCAGTGAGCTGAGGTTGCCCAAGGGCTAGGAAAAAAAGAGCAATAAACCCTCTTGTGTCAAAGCAGCTGCTCAGAGCAGGACATAAAGTGCTTTGCATGAGCCACATGACTTCCAGTACCACAAATTTGTCCATGACAGCTCTCACGGACAGCTCCATTGCTTTTCATGTCTGCCTTTTAACACACAAGTGTTAAAAACAATTGTGATGGATTTTACTGTGGATTTTATAGCTAGAACCCAGCTAAGTGCTTTCTCTCTCACCAAAAGCCTGTCTTTGGAAAAAGAAGCACAACATGCTCACTCTTTGCCACTTTTACATTATTGTGAATGTACTGCAAGCAAAGAGGACTGCCAGTGTATCAGAATCTTCCCAGGACTTTCCCCTCCAACAACATTCCTATGGAAAGGGAACTTTCTTTTCTCACATAGACACCATAAATCTGACCTACATTTTTTTTCTTTTACTTTTGTTTTTTTCCACTTTTCCCCACCCTAAGCTAATCAAACTTAGCCTGCAGCTTAGCAAATTCTCCTCTCTAAATGACGAACCTACTCACAGAGCTCACACCTCTGTCATTCTTCCCACTCAGGATGGCCAAGCAAGGAAGAACAATAATCTTCTCCATCCACCAGCCTCGGTACTCCATATTCCGCCTGTTTGACAACCTGACGCTGCTGGCAGCGGGGCGAGTGGTGTACCATGGGCCGGCTCAGCAAGCCATTGACTATTTCCAGTCTTTTGGTGAGTACAGATCACAGCTGGGTAGATGCTGCAGCAGCATCCCCAGTTTGCACTAAATTGAATAAAATAAATACCAATAGCACTCAATATGAACTAGCCGTACTATTTACTAGCAAGCCCTAGGGGTGTTTCCTTGGTGCTTCACCTTTTTGAAGAGGTGAACCCAAGCCATATGTGGGTTTGGATTATAGGGCTGACCTCTAACCATCTGGTCATGGGTACAGAAAGCCCAGGCTAAGAGCACATAGCCAGCTCTCTTGTCACTTTGCCGGGGGTGACAGAACTGCCTAGCAGCACTGTTTACCTCTTGGATAAGCAGGGAGCTTTTAAAGGCTGCAGTACAGTCTGGTGAGTGGGTACAGTGTTGATGGTGGCTGGCAGAGCCTTCGGCCTGTCACACAGCCAGGGCTTAGGGCTTGTAATGCTGTCACCACCAGGCTACCAGTGTGAGCCGCACAACAACCCCGCCGACTTTTTCCTGGACATCATTAATGGCGACTCCACAGCAGTGGCAATGAGCAAGAGCGATGGAACCAACACAGGTATGAAACCCAGAGCTGAGCAAACTTATCATGACGTGCTTTTCCAGAAGTACAGAAAAGATCCTTTATAGCTGTCAAACAATTGATAATTGTGTTGCACGAATGCACAATCACATAGTGCTGATCCGTGGTGTTGTAAAGGGGAAAAAAACAACAAAATTCCACATTCTAAATCTATATGTAGAAAATAATTGGTACCAAATTCACATACAGTCCTACTATGGAAAATATTCCTGTCTCTGCAGGAATAGGTTGCTNTGAACACATATAATTAATATAGATAATTAATATAATAAATATATATAATGAATATATCTAATAAATATATCTAAATAACATATATAATGTCCAAGGTGAATGTAAGAAACTGTTTTGTTACCTTTCAACACAGGGAAAGTTCTTCTTTCATCTTTGAGGCAAATCAAGTCCTGCAGAAGCAGAGATGATAAATCAGGACAGTAGTTCCACTTAGGGACATAATTTGACTCAAGTCTGACACTATTTTTTACCTAATGAAATGGTTTATCTGTTCCTAAATGACTGGTTTCATTCATCAGCATAGGGTGGGAAGAGGGGCTAGAAATAGAGGACCAGTTTTCTCCTGATGCTTCTGTGAGGTTGTGGTAAGGCAGAAATTATCCTCAGACTAACCAATCAAACCTTACACTCAGTCGTGTTGCTTTTTTTCACTCTATCTGTTGCTGGTCCTTAAGAGCACAGTCTCTCTTCACATGAACTGATAAAGGAGATGAAATCAGGAATATGCTGTGTGCCCCAAACCCACACTTTCACTATGTCTTTACCAAAGAAGCAATCAGTATTTACAGACATGCTGGCTATATTCACGTACCTGGCAACACACTAGAAAAACACAGTTGAGGAAAAAATAAATAAAAGAGCTGCAGCTGCAATTTCTTTATGCCAGACTAAGAAGTTTGCCTGAAGCAGCCAAGTGCAGGATTACTTGGAGCTAAGAGCCTGGGAGGTCTGGAATCTCTAATCAGACCAGTGGAACAGATCACTTAACTGGCAGGAAAAATATTAACTTTTTTTCTAATCAAAAGTCAGATTGTTGCCAGTTTGAAACATCAGCAGCAGACAAGGGTTGGAAGAGTCAGGCTGCTGTGAAGCCACTGGGATGGGTTGTGCAGACAAAGAGATCTGGTCTTATTTCTATCGACTGGGCTAGTAATAACGGATGAGGAGAAGGCTGAGGTTCTCAACATTTTTACTTCTTCACTGACAACCTCTCTCCCAACACTTCCCAAGTTAAACTGCAAGGTGTGGACCAGGGTTGTGAAGTCCCCCCCACTGTATGAGAATATCAGGTTCGTGACCACCTGAGGAACCTGTACATGGGACCTGATGAGATTCATCACAGAGAGTCCTGAAAGAATTGGCTGATGTAGTTGCCAAACCACTTGCCATAATATTTGAAAAGTCTTGGCAGTCAGGTAAAGTCCCTGGGGACTGGAAGAAGGTGTCTGTTACACCCATTTTTAAAAAGGGTAGAAGGNATGGTCGCGTGCAGAGGGTTGTGATCAATGGCTCAATGTCCAAATGGAGAACAGTGACAAGTGGTGTCCCTCAGGGGTCTCTACTGGCACCTGTACTGTTTAATATTTTCACTAATGATATTGTTTGCAGATGACACCAAGCTGAGTGGTGCTATTGAAAAGCTGGAGGGATGGGATGTCATCCAGAGGGACCTGGATAAGCTGGAGAGGTGGGCCCAAGTGAACCTTATGAGGTTCAACAAGACTAAGTGCAGGGTCCTGCACCTGGGTTGGAACAACCCTCACTATCAATACAGGCTGGGAGATGAGGTGTTGGAAAGCAGCTCTGCAGAAAAGGACTTGGGGGTGTTGGTGGATGAGAAGCTGGACATGAGCTAGCAGTGTGCACTTGCAGCCAAGAAGGCCAATGGCATCCTGGGCTGCATCAAGAGAAGTGTGGCCAGCAGAGGGAGAGAGGTGATTCTGCCCCTCTACTCTACTCTGGTGAGACCTCACCTGGAGTACTGCATCCAGTTCTGGAGCCCTCAACACAGGAAAGACATGGACCTGATGGAGCAGGTCCAGAGGAGGGCCACAAAGAAGATTAGAGAGCTGAAACACCTCTCCCACGAGGATAGGCTGAAGGAGCTGGGGTTGTTCAGCCTGGAGAAGAGAAGGCTCCGGGGAGACCTTATAGCTACCTTCCAGTACCTGTAGGGATCCTAGAGGAAGGCTGGAGAGGGGCTGTTTACAAGGGCCTCTAGTGAAAGGATGAGATGTAATGGGTTTAAATTAGAGAAGAGTAGATTTAGACTGGATATCAGGAAGAATTTCTTTACCTTGAGAGTAGGAGGACAGTGGAATAGGCTCCCCAGGGAGGTGGTTGAGGCCCCATCCCTGGAGATATTCAAGGTGAGGATGGACAAGGCTCTGAGCAGCCTGGTCTAGTTAAGGGTATCCCTGCTCCCTGCAGGGGAGGCTGGACTAGATGACCTTTGGGGGTCACTTCCAGCCCTAGCCATTCTATGATTTTATGACTCTCGAGCTGTGTGCAATGAGACTGAGTGTAAGGAATCACTAGAACTCAATGTGCTTGTTAATTCTTCTGGTTTGTTAGTAACTCTTCTACCCCACATAACTCTCCTGGTGAAACCCCCTTATCAATCTTTCAGTCTCTGTCAGAAATTGTTATATTTCTTTGCAATCTTTTCAGCAGCCAGCACTGAAGAATACACCACCTATGACAAAACCTTGGCCGAGAAGCTTGCAGAAAAATACTCCAGTTCTGCCTACTACCAAGAAACAAAAGCAGCACTAGAGAATATTTCTCTTGGCAACCAATATAAAACAAAGGCGGTTTTCCGACAGATCACGTATGCAAACTCCTTCCTCCACCAGCTGAAATGGGTGTCCAAGCGTACATTTAAAAACATGGTAGGAAACCCTCAAGCTTCCATAGCTCAGGTAATGCTGTTTCCATCTATCCTTTCATACCATATGTTGAATTTGTTCCACTCCTGGATGAGTTGTGGGAATGGTTTGGCCTCTTGATATTTTGACTTCCTGTAGTAGCTGAAAAAAAAGAGATTGCTCAAGGTTTGGAAATCTGATCCTTTAGAAAGTGTCCTGAATGCTCCCAAATGAGCAGCAGTAATTAATTTGGGGCTCCTGAAGGTCTAGGGAGGCAAGAGCCTTTCCAGCATGGTATTCTGCTGCTGCTGAATTATCTCCCAGGTAGTTTCACACATTTACTCAAGAACTCAGATTCTAGTCTTAATTGTCCAGGCTTGGCACAGGGTGGGGGTTTGGCCTCAAATCTCCCCCATGCAGGAAATTTAACAGCCTACACTTGTAAACTTGATGGAACTTGAGCACACAATGAAGTGCTGGTAGTTGGCTCAGGTGTAAAAACTATTATCACAGTCTTGGTGTAGTTTGGTCATTTTTGACTGCTCATAATGGTGATGTCTTCCACAGAAGGTGTTCTGAAGACTGCAGTAGGGTCTAACACCTGCTGGGGAAGATGTGCATGTTCTACATGAATGGCCTTGTCAGTGCTGCTTTTCCAGAAGAATCATCACTAATTGCACTGATTTCTTTAGGGCTACACGTTGCCTTCAAAGCTAAAGAATGCCTGGCTGACCTCTGCAGAACAACTAATCCTCAGGAATCCCCTAATTCACCAGCCAAACTCTGCAGTCTCAGCACCTCCCACTGCAATTCTCAGCATTTCTAGAGGAGCCAATAGGAGAATTGGTCCAGAGCCAGGCGTATAAATTATCTCCATCATGGTTTCTATAACGAGTGAATAAATGGCCAGTGGGGAGGGGAAATAAGTCCTGAAACCCTGAGGTTAAAAGGCTTTCAG
>VYZU01024796.1:12832-25129 GCA_013401355.1 Ceyx cyanopectus | reverse complement strand
ATTTTCCACAATTCCATCATGGCTGGGAATGCTTTCTTCTATGCATGACTGCTGTAGGATGCCAAGTAATACACTTGTAGCTTTTTCTTGTTACAAGAGGAGTTGTGATGTTATGCTCAAACCATTAAAAACCAGCTTTCAAATATGTCAGTACCCCACAGTGTATCACATGGCCCAAATAAAAATGTATTAGCTTACAATTTAAGCAAGTACTTGAAGCAGAGAAACTTGGGATTTATAACAGGAGGTGTATTTTTGACATGATATTGGAAGTCAGTAGCTTAATGAAGTCTTAAGTTACACATTACATAAAATCTCCATTTTTGCCTAATAGCCCACTCAAAACAGATACCAAGAGAGAATAACGGGGTCTGTACAGCTGCAAGTCTCAAGGCTGTTTACTCTAAGAAGTAGAAGGCTAAAAGGCTGCAATACACAATGTAAAATGTTTGCCTAAATTTCTGTGGGTAATCTGAGTAAAAGTATTAACTTTCATATTAAATCCTATGATGTATATAGTTGCTAAGTAATAACCTTTTTTGTTAAATTATACTCTTGTATTAACAAAGAAAACAAGTATTCAAGTTATTTTCATGTTAAGTGTGTGGGAAGTATATTTAATGTTTCTAATATATAGTATCCAAGTGAAGTACTGTATGTGGATAGTTAAAATTACTTTGTGGAGATGTGCAGTACTCCTTTTGACTTCATTCAAGGTGGGACTCACCCCAGGAAGAAGTGAAAGGACATGTATAACTTTAGCTGCTGACTAGCAGTTTGAGGGATGTCATTCTCCTCTACTCTACTTCGGTGAGACCGCACCTGGAGTACTGTGTCAAACTCTGGAATTCTCAGCATAAGAAAGACACGGAGCAGTTGGAGCAGGTCAATTCTATAACTCAGTGATTCTATGTAATAAAATCTGCCCAACCTTGTTAGTTGTTAATCCCTCTTAGCTCCACTGTGACTTTTCTTCTGCTCCAGGACAATATGTAACATCTCTATGAAGAAGAAAAATTAGCTAGAAGTTAAAACAGAGAGGTGGAGATTTAAGTGACTAAAGGGTGGGACTCTTACAATATCTATTCTGGTTCTAACCTTTTAAAAAAAACAATCTTACTAATTTATTGCAGGAGAGTATTGTTTTCAAGCAGTTACTTTATAACACATAAAATTCCCTATAACTTGGCAGGTATTGATACTGAATGGAGAAAAACTCAGTGCATGCCACGTGAAATGTGTGTGGATGTGGGAAAAGAGTTTGGAGCAACTACAAACACCTTCTTTAAACCCCCATGTGTATCCATCTACAGATGTGGAGGTTGCTGCAATAGTGAAGGACTTCAGTGTATGAACATCAGCACAAATTACATCAGCAAGACTGTAAGTTCTCACTCTTATTACAGTCCAAGTGCTCATTGCAAATCAATTTATGAACATGCATATTTTAAACCTTCTTAATGCTGCTATCAGGGAGAAAAAAAACCCAGGATTTTTTTTATGGGGAATAAAAAATTGTAAAAAAATCAATGTCTTATTCACACTTTTTATATTATACATTAATTCTATCCTTTTTTCATCTACCATTGCCTGTGGTATGAGACAAGTACTCTCTGGAAAAATAGCCTGTAATTTTATTAGCGAAGACATCATTAGGACATGTGAGGACAGGATACATATTGTAAATAAAGCCTTTTAGGGACTGAACTTTACTATATTAAGAAATATTACTATAATGTACATACGAGTTTGGGTTTAATGCATCTTCCTTGGGTTTATGTGCTGTTTTCATTCTTCAAGTTCAGGGCTGGTGATTGGGTAGGGGTATGCAGAGATTCTACATTGAGCTGGTGAGCTGCCTTTAAAGAAAAAGCAGACATGCATTATTCTGTTTTAAGAATCTGTAACAATTATTACACAAAAGTATTTCCCTCAAAAATAATGTAAAAATAATCATACTTCAAACTAGAAACTAACTTTTCAGCTGGAGCTCTTACTGTGAGGGCAAGCTCTAGCATTGTAAGAGCTAAAGAAAGTTGATATCAGTTTTCATCAAAATTAATTAAAAACAAAAGTGCTAACCATAGAAATTATTTTATGGGGAGAAAATATTTGATTACTAGGAAATGGGCTAGGTCAGATGTTCCCAGACGTTTACTTTGGGCTGCAGTCTTCCTTTCTAGCTACTTAACTTCATTTAGAGAAAAATAGAAAAGTATTCTTTTAATAGCTTTTCTTTTTTATTTTAATACCTTTTTTTAAAAAAAAAAAGTTTCTGTAGTTGCTCAGGGTTAAAAAATGACAGTCATGATTGGGCTATGAGTCAATTTCTTAGTTGACACGTGGCAGAAGGTCTATGCAAAAGTTTGAGGATCCCCTAGACTAATCTAAAAGACAAGTAGATCTTGTTCTTCTTTATCTATGACACTACAATTGCCTAACTTTGTAAGTGGTGGCTTCTCTAATAAAGACCTGTGGACAAGACAGCTGGTTGATTTTTGGTTTTGTGGTGCAGTTGTGTTACTTTTTTCTCGAAATTTCTTGTTATTGATCAAACAGCTGTTCTCTTTCTATGACACTAGTGATTCAACAGCAGTTACAAATATTGGAACTACATGGTGCAGCCACAGCCTACTCCTCAGCTGTACTTTTTTATACCCCAACTATTAGATTATAGGTTGAAGGGAATGAGTGAGCATGTCAGAGCCATCTCATTCTATTCCCCCTATTGGCTGGCAGGGTCAATAGTTTTTTGTCTTCATTTGCATCACTTGTTGTAAACATCCTAAACCTTTTGGTTTCATGGTTACAGCTTGGAAAAACATCTTTCCAAGCACTTTGAAATTCATATCAGAGGAGCTTTTCTCACACAAAACAAAATAAAAATAATAAATAATAAATAAAAACAACACAAAAACACTAAAACCAAAAAAACCCCCAAAACTACCAAAAACCATGTTAACAGCTTGAAATTGTTTGCCATATTTGAGATATACATGGTGTTCCTTCACACAATTTGGAGATGCATATGTCATAAGAATCTTCAGTCATATTATTTATGCCTTTTCCAATGCATTTTTCTATTTTAGACTGATACTTGTAATAATATAGTAGGGCTGCTGTTAATTGTAGGAGATATATCAGTACAAGTTAAAATTATTTTTTTGTTAAAATGGTTTTAGGGAAAGAAAAAAAATATCATTCAAATATAAAAAGATAGAATAAGGAACCCAAGCACATGAAACAGATATATCTGGTAAGTTACATGTTGTTGTATCATCCATAAGCTTTGAAATACGTTTTTCTCAAAAGGGTAGTCAAATAACTAATGGTAATTATGGCATTTTTCATGTAGCTTGTTTTAATTCGTTCCATTGTGGAGATGTTTAGAATTTTCAGGAATTGCAGAAGTTTTAAGTTATGGAAACTGAGCAGCAATCAGTTTAAGAGAAATGTTCCAAAATAAGCCACAGTCCATCAGAAAAACACAGTGTAGTCAATATAAATCTGGGGGGGGAACCCTATATTTGAAAAGTATATAGAAAGATAAGATTCACACTGATACAAAGATAACAGTCTTGATTATTTGTTGTTTTAGAGGTCAGTAATCATAATAAATTTATGTGTACTGATACAATGGATTGGCGCATATGATTATACAGATGAAAAAAATTACTTTGTCCACTGAAGCAAAGAAATACTTCATATAGAAATCAGCAGTTTTTCTGGAAAGTATGATAAGAAGTATAAGTTTATCCCAAAGTGCAGGAAATCTAGTAAGTCAATTAGGAGACCTGCATGGTTGAGCAAGGAACTCTTGCTAAAACTGAAGTTGAAGAGGGAAATATATAAACAATGGAAAGAGGGTAAGGCCACCTGGGAAGAATATAGGGAGGTTGTCAAAAGATGCAGGGATGCACCAAGGAAAGCTAAAGCTTCCCTTGAAATCAAGCTACCGAGGGAGGTCAAGGATAACAAGAAAAGCTTCTACAAGTATGTTGGAGGCAAAAAGAAGCCTAAAGGCAGTGTGGACCTGCTGCTGGATGAAGCGGATGCCCTGGTGACTGAGGACAGAGAGAAGACTGAGTTACTGAATGCCACCTTTGCCTCAGTCTTTACTTCTAAGGTCAGCTACCAATTCTCCAAGACCACAGATGAAGTCTGGAGGGAGGAAATTCTTTCCTCAGTTGAAGAGGCTTGGGTTAGAGACCAATTGAGCAGACTGGTCATCTAGAAATCTATGGGCCCTGATGGGATACACCCACGAGTGCTGAGGGAGATGGCAGAGGTTATTGCTAGACCACTCTCCATCATTTTTGAAAGGTCCTGGAGAACAGGAGAGGTGCCTGAGGACTGGAGAAAGGCCAATGTTGTCCCAATCTTTAAAAAGGGCAAAAAAGAGGACCCGGGTAACTACAGGCCCGTCAGCCTCACCTCCATCCCTGGAAAGGTAATGGAACAACTTGTCCTTGCTGCCATCTCTAAGCATCTGGAGGAAAGGAGGCTTCTCACAAATAGTCAACATGGATTCCGTAAGGGGAAATCATGCTTGTCTAATCTGATAACCTTTTATGAGGATATCAGTAGATGGTTAGACGAGGGTAGTGCAGTGGATGTGATATACCTTGACTTCAGCAAGGCTTTTGATACTGTCTCCCATGGGATTCTCACAGCCAAGCTTGAGAAGTGTGGGTTTAGTTATGGTGTAATAAGGTGGATTGGGAAGTGGTTGAAGAATAGATCTCAGAGAGTTGTGGTCAGTGGAGCAGAGTCTGGCTGGAGGCCTGTGACTAGTGGAGTCCCCCAAGGGTCAGTGCTGGGTCCAGTATTATTCAATATATTCATCAATGACCTGGATGAGGGGGTAGAGAGCACCCTCAGCAAGTTTGCTGATGACACCAAACTGGGAGGAGTGGCTGACACAGCAGCAGGCTGTGCTGCCATCCAGAGAGACCTGGACAGGCTGGAGAGCTGGGCAGGGAGAAATTTAATGCAATTTAATAAGAGCAAGTGTAAGGTGCTGCATCTGGGGCACAACAACTCCATGTATCAGTACAGGCTGGGGGCTGATGTACTAGAGAGCAGCTCTGGAGAAAGAGACCTGGGGGTCCTGGTGGACAGGGGGATGACCATGAGCCAACAATGTGCCCTCGTGGCCAAGAAGGCCAATGGCATCCTGGGATGCATTAAGAGAAGTGTGGCCAGTAGGTCAAGAGAGGTTCTCCTCCCCCTCTACTCTGCACTGGTGAGACCCCACCTTGAGTACTGTGTCCAGTTTTGGACACCCCAGTTCAAAAAAGATAGAGATTTGCTGGAGAGAGTCCAACGCAGGGCCACCAAGATGATTAGGGGAGTGGAGCATCTCCCTTATGAGGAGAGGCTGAGAGAGTTGGGGCTCTTTAGCCTGGAGAAGAGGAGACTGAGGGGAGACCTCATTAATGTTTATAAATATGTTAAGGGTGAGTGTAGAGAGGAGGGAGCCAGACTTTTCTCAATGTCGTCCAATGACAGGACAAGAGGCAATGGGTGCAAGTTGGAGCACAAGAAGCTTAAGGTCAACACAAGAAAGAACTTTTTCCCAGTGAGGGTGACAGAGCCTGGAATGGGCTGCCCAGGGAGGTTGTGGAGTCTCCATCTCTGGAGACACTTAAGACCCACCTGGATCTGTTCCTGGGTGACTTGGTCTGGGTGATCCTGCTCAGGCCGGGGGGTTGGACTAGATGATCTTCTAGGTCCCTTCCAACCCCTAATATCTGTGAATCTGTGAAGTTCTTCTAGTCCAATGAAGGAGCTATCAATGTAGTGAATCAAAATACATGCCTTTCTATAGATCAGTAAGGAGGAATGTATGGCAAGGGTTTTTTGTAGGAATTCTGATAGCACTTTTGGTCAAGCATTTAGAGAGCCCTGTCTGATGTTAGATTTATTGTGGTTTTCTGTTTTGCTTAAGATTATCCAGTATACTCTGTTACAATGGGTGACTTGGTCTGGGTGATCCTGCTCAGGCAGGGGGGTTGGACTAGATGATCTTCTAGGTCCCTTCCAACCCCTAACATTCTGTGATTCTGTTATCTTTCTAAGAAACCCCCCAAAAAAGGCAAGAGAATTGAAAGCTTCATGGTCTTGCTGAAAGAGAATTTTTGGTTGGGCTGAAATGAGGGGAGATTGGCTTGGGAGAATCATCATACTGGGTTAAAAACCTAAAGAGACATGGTGCTGAACACAGTACTTTGAAAAGAAATATTAAATGGACTGTGTTAACTTCTTGTGAAATGCATTAACTATATATAATTCTCAACTGTTCTTCAGTTATGTAGAGCTTCCATTAGCATGTGTTATACAGTAACAGTGTTTTACTGACATTTACAATACTAACTTCTGTGGAAGACAGAGCTTTGGCTTAGATTATGTGTGGTTTTAATTTTTAGTTTTTAATATATAATACTCTTAGTATTTTTACCACATAGTGCTTCGGTTCTTGTTTTCCATTTGTTTCCTGACAGAGATGTTAGCAGAACCGGAAACCAGTAGATAAGTTCAGATCTTATCTAATTTGGAATGCTTTATTAAAGTCATAATTGAAATCCATCCATCATATGTATGTTGAGAGTTTATTAATCTACACTTAAATAGTTTTATTGCATAGAAAGATGCTGCTATCATAGCTGAGAGCAGAATATAGATTTTCTTTAGGTTGGATCTTATTTTAAACTGTCATAGATTTATTGAAACTAAATTATTCTTGAGTGTTAAGTTTTTTTTGTAACAGACTACTTTTCAGGAATTTAATTCTTGTGGAAACAAGACTCTCTTTACATGTGTAATATTGTAATTTATCCATAGTCTTTGTTCTGTCCCTCAATTTGTGTATGTCTTAAGAATCAGTTTTAGTACAAGATAATAATAGTAAAGGTTTTTGCATATGTAGATTATTAGCTGTCTAGATTTTCAGAGGTCCTAACAGCTGTGCTGTACTTCTGAAAGCACAACCTGTTTTAAAAATATAGAAGTCCTGCATTTGTAGATTATTTTTGTCAAACAGATACCCAGAGAACTATACTTTTCTTTTTTCAAGACATACTCTGTTAGGGTAACCATATAATTTGCATTGATATAAATACTGGAAAGTAAAAAATACAGTATACTGCAGTTCAAAACTTGTTCATCCAAAAATGTTTTTATCTAAGTCCAATATCTTGCTGTTTTGAAGAAGCTCTGTAATTGTGCGACTGATGTATTAGTTTTTAACTTAACCCCTTTTAAAATTATCCATGTTTTCCAACTTCCAAGCACCTTCCAAATGTTCCATTTTAGATTTTTTTTAAAAGGCTGCAAGTTTAAAGTAATTTCCTCGAGAAAAATAAGGGGTTTTGTACATTTTCCTCTCTTAACTTTAGTTGCAATGTTATAGTAAACAAACAGGCACATAACAGGGTTTAACGTTAAAAATGTTAATTGTCAGACTATAGCTATTGTATTCATTTTGCACATAATTATTATTTAGTGATATAATTGAATATGCCGCTGAATAATGGTAGAGAACAACAACCCAAAATCCTTATAGATTTTTTGTATGTCCTTATATTATTTTAAGTTGTACTGTTACTGACCTATAAAAAAAATTTTTTGTTTTGTTTCCCTTACATAGTTGTTTGAGATCACAGTGCCTCTTTCCCATGGCCCAAAACCTGTAACCATCAGTTTTGCCAATCACACATCCTGCCGATGCATGTCAAAGTTGGATGTTTACAGACAAGTTCATTCTATCATACGACGTTCCCTGCCAGCAACACAAACTCAGTAAGTACAAGACTTGTTTTTCCTGTCACATTATGAGAAAGTCTATATAATTAGATTTACAATATTGCTGGAAGCTTTTCCGATTAAGATAGGTGAAATTAGTAGGTGAAGTACGAGTTAGTATAGTAGAATGTATTTTGCAAAGGAGCTAATATTATTTTACATTAAGATAATGATACTTAAGTAAATTTACCTTTTTACCATGGGTAAACTGAGGCTAGATGATGTAAAATGAAGAATAATATTGTTTGTGGGGTTTATTCTGTGGAAAGAGCAACAGTGCAATTGAGTCTTAAGGAAAGCATCAATAAAATCAATTAAAAAAGAAAAATCAAGCAAAGCTCAAAATCCTTACTTTTGCAAATACGAAGCAGAGGTCTTTTCTCTCTCAGATTGTATTTTACTGTTTAAAATGCTGGGGTATTTTTTTAAAAAGGCCTGTTTTTAGGGAACCTTTAAGTACTTTTTTTTTTTTATTGACATACACATACACCAAAGGTAAAAATCAATCAGAACGGGAAGGGGAAAAAAAAGGGTTGACAATCTTATCACATTGATTTGTTTGGTGATTTTGAATTAAAAAAGTCACAGAAGAAATCTGGCACTGAAGCAAGTGTTAGCAAAACACTTGAAATAGTCCTTCCCTTCATTTTAGTGGACTGAGTGATTTCATAATGTATAAATAGTTAGGAGGCCAAGAATACATTACAGCCGTAACAGTTGTGGAAGGATTAGTGACTAGAAGCTGAACTGGAGTTATTTATAGACATTTATAATAAGGGGAGTGAATAATGCAAATTGCCCAGAGATGGAAGCTAGANATTTACAATACTAACTTCTGTGGAAGACAGAGCTTTGGCTTAGATTATGTGTGGTTTTAATTTTTAGTTTTTAATATATAATACTCTTAGTATTTTTACCACATAGTGCTTCGGTTCTTGTTTTCCATTTGTTTCCTGACAGAGATGTTAGCAGAACCGGAAACCAGTAGATAAGTTCAGATCTTATCTAATTTGGAATGCTTTATTAAAGTCATAATTGAAATCCATCCATCATATGTATGTTGAGAGTTTATTAATCTACACTTAAATAGTTTTATTGCATAGAAAGATGCTGCTATCATAGCTGAGAGCAGAATATAGATTTTCTTTAGGTTGGATCTTATTTTAAACTGTCATAGATTTATTGAAACTAAATTATTCTTGAGTGTTAAGTTTTTTTTGTAACAGACTACTTTTCAGGAATTTAATTCTTGTGGAAACAAGACTCTCTTTACATGTGTAATATTGTAATTTATCCATAGTCTTTGTTCTGTCCCTCAATTTGTGTATGTCTTAAGAATCAGTTTTAGTACAAGATAATAATAGTAAAGGTTTTTGCATATGTAGATTATTAGCTGTCTAGATTTTCAGAGGTCCTAACAGCTGTGCTGTACTTCTGAAAGCACAACCTGTTTTAAAAATATAGAAGTCCTGCATTTGTAGATTATTTTTGTCAAACAGATACCCAGAGAACTATACTTTTCTTTTTTCAAGACATACTCTGTTAGGGTAACCATATAATTTGCATTGATATAAATACTGGAAAGTAAAAAATACAGTATACTGCAGTTCAAAACTTGTTCATCCAAAAATGTTTTTATCTAAGTCCAATATCTTGCTGTTTTGAAGAAGCTCTGTAATTGTGCGACTGATGTATTAGTTTTTAACTTAACCCCTTTTAAAATTATCCATGTTTTCCAACTTCCAAGCACCTTCCAAATGTTCCATTTTAGATTTTTTTTAAAAGGCTGCAAGTTTAAAGTAATTTCCTCGAGAAAAATAAGGGGTTTTGTACATTTTCCTCTCTTAACTTTAGTTGCAATGTTATAGTAAACAAACAGGCACATAACAGGGTTTAACGTTAAAAATGTTAATTGTCAGACTATAGCTATTGTATTCATTTTGCACATAATTATTATTTAGTGATATAATTGAATATGCCGCTGAATAATGGTAGAGAACAACAACCCAAAATCCTTATAGATTTTTTGTATGTCCTTATATTATTTTAAGTTGTACTGTTACTGACCTATAAAAAAAATTTTTTGTTTTGTTTCCCTTACATAGTTGTTTGAGATCACAGTGCCTCTTTCCCATGGCCCAAAACCTGTAACCATCAGTTTTGCCAATCACACATCCTGCCGATGCATGTCAAAGTTGGATGTTTACAGACAAGTTCATTCTATCATACGACGTTCCCTGCCAGCAACACAAACTCAGTAAGTACAAGACTTGTTTTTCCTGTCACATTATGAGAAAGTCTATATAATTAGATTTACAATATTGCTGGAAGCTTTTCCGATTAAGATAGGTGAAATTAGTAGGTGAAGTACGAGTTAGTATAGTAGAATGTATTTTGCAAAGGAGCTAATATTATTTTACATTAAGATAATGATACTTAAGTAAATTTACCTTTTTACCATGGGTAAACTGAGGCTAGATGATGTAAAATGAAGAATAATATTGTTTGTGGGGTTTATTCTGTGGAAAGAGCAACAGTGCAATTGAGTCTTAAGGAAAGCATCAATAAAATCAATTAAAAAAGAAAAATCAAGCAAAGCTCAAAATCCTTACTTTTGCAAATACGAAGCAGAGGTCTTTTCTCTCTCAGATTGTATTTTACTGTTTAAAATGCTGGGGTATTTTTTTAAAAAGGCCTGTTTTTAGGGAACCTTTAAGTACTTTTTTTTTTTTATTGACATACACATACACCAAAGGTAAAAATCAATCAGAACGGGAAGGGGAAAAAAAAGGGTTGACAATCTTATCACATTGATTTGTTTGGTGATTTTGAATTAAAAAAGTCACAGAAGAAATCTGGCACTGAAGCAAGTGTTAGCAAAACACTTGAAATAGTCCTTCCCTTCATTTTAGTGGACTGAGTGATTTCATAATGTATAAATAGTTAGGAGGCCAAGAATACATTACAGCCGTAACAGTTGTGGAAGGATTAGTGACTAGAAGCTGAACTGGAGTTATTTATAGACATTTATAATAAGGGGAGTGAATAATGCAAATTGCCCAGAGATGGAAGCTAGATTGATTTCTATGTTTTCATTCAGTTAAAGTATGGCTGTGTTCTGACATGTCCCAGCTAAATACAGATTATATTCTATTTGAATTCAGAGTATTGAATTTGGTCATCATAACATGGATCATGTAACAAATTATAAAAAATCAAACCCTGAGTCAATCATATAGTCAGATTATGCTGTTTGCAGCTTCTCTGTACTTCCAGATTAAAACAGTTGTAATTAGCATTGCAAGAATTTATTCTAGACAGGAAACATCTACCTGTTGTAGTTAGAGGGAAGTAAGTGTATAGATACAAACTTTGACCAGCAGCCACAAGCTGTCCTGTAAGGATATTCAGCAAAGCTAAGACAGGGTAGTACTAGATCAGAATCTATGCAGGTCTTCTATATAAGTACCAGCTTTAAATTTAAAATCTGTGGCTTTTTACAGTAAAGTAGTAAACAAACAAAAACAAACAAACAAACAAGCAATAGCAACAAAAAAAAAAATAAATCCCCAAACCAAGCTGAGTGTTTATAGATTCTAGAAAGGAAATATATTTGCCTTTTCCTGGTGAGATCTTGAATGCTTTTCAGAATCACACTGGGATTTTGTAATTTGCACTAAAGTCCCAATTTATTTTCAACTTCTTATTTTTAACATTTTTTGCATAGGTTTGAATACTAGTGAAATTGTTGTAAAGCCAAAACTTGGAAATGTAATTGTCATATTGGCAGATCTGCATGTGTACACACATTTATGTACTTGCTCATTTTAACAGAAATACAGTAATGACTTACACATGCTAAGAAAAGCCTAAGAATGCCATCTTTGGTTTTGGTACTTGGGATTTAGTACGAATTCAAGGCTGGATTATGACATGATGCATAGACACATGTTAAAAAGAAGAAAAAAATGACATTTACCACTGAATAAAAATAGTAAATATTTTTTTAATATACAATATATTTTCTGCACAACTTTATCCTGAGAATTAAGATCTAGGGCTTGTTGTTCTGTCCTCCCACTTCTTTCCTTTCATAGATTCATATTCATGGATATTAGGGGTTGGAAGGGACCTAGAAGATCACCTAGTCCAACCCCCCTGCCAGAGCAGGATCACCTAGACCAAGTCACCCAGGAACAGATCAGGCGGGTCTTAAGTGTCTCCAGAGATGGAGACTCCAAAACCCCCCTGGGCAGCCCCTTCCAGAGCTCTGTCATCCTCACTGAGAAAAAGTTCTTTCTTGTGTTGACCCTAAATCTCTTGTGCTCCAGCTTGCACCCATTGCCTCTCGTCCTGTCATTGGATGACATTGAGAAAAGTCTGGCTCCATCCTCTCTACACTCACCCTTAACATATTTATAAACTTTAATGAGGTCCCCCCTCAGTCTCCTCTTCTCCAGGCTAAAGAGCCCCAACTCTCTCAGCCTCTCCTCA
>VYZU01024795.1:5288-32833 GCA_013401355.1 Ceyx cyanopectus | reverse complement strand
TTTCTTATCAAGAGTACAAGCTAACAGTGCTAACTATCAACAAGGCTGTTTCCTTTTCAGGGAGGACAGACTGTCAGCAAACACTGAGTGGAATACTTTAAACAAGGATTACCCGTTATATACGTATAAATCACTAGGCTCCTTCAAAGGTTACATATACGTCAATCACCAGGCTCCCATTCAGTATCATAAATAAACTCGCCAGTCAAGAATATTTATTGATCAAGGTATGGGTGATGCTTAAGTCTCAAGCCTGGGGGCCCTGAGACATGAGGCTAGGGACTACCCTGCATGGGTACGTCAGCTCAGCACAAAGATGCCAGAAGCACATCAACTATCTGTTGGACTGAAAGACAACTCAGATTTAATTGCACACACATATTGTGGTCACCTGATACAGCCCCAGAACTGTAGAACTAGCCCAGCTCTACTGCTTGGAGATACAGGCTATGGCTCAGCACTGAGTAATTATTAACATTCTTTTGTCATTGAATTTACAATTCAAGTATCACTATTCTGGCTGTGCTCTATGCTCCAAGCAGAGCTCAGCCCTGCTTGCAGGCTATAACCCATGGCCAACTTCAGCTTTGTCATGGAGCATAGACCAGATATGGCAGCATGGGAACATGAGCCAATCATGTATTGTTGCTTGGGGAGTGGACAGGGGGTGGTTACACTCAAAACTAAACTAGCTTCTTCCTACTGTGGGCTATCTGTAATCTCAAATGGAATGGCCCCTAGCCTTCCTTGAAAGGGGTGACAACCCAGAGATCCTTGCTAGAATACGGGGAGAAGCAAAATAAAACAAACAAATCGCAGGATTGGACTGAAGGAGAGCACATTTTTACTTTATCCAGGACTGCTGCGTGATCTCCAAGGTGCTGTATTCAAAGCTGGGGGCAGTAAGGCCCCAACCCACCCCCCACAAACAATCTCCCAGAAAAGATAAAAGGTAAGGAGCACTTAACTAGAAAGCAAGAACACAGACACCAGAATAAGGACACTCAAGAGTTCAAAATCTAATTAAAAAAAAATAAAAAAATCTCACAACAATTTTAAGTAAAAAAAAAAAAGTGCTTTTTACTTCATAGAAGTTCTGGTGTTTTGGGATATCTAGTATCAATGCAGAAAGTGGTAAGTGAAGTCTGCAAAAACAAGTTAGCTAAAGGGGCTTCCAGTTCTGACAGCAATTTATCACTGTTAGTCAATACTGGCTCTTCACTGTAAAGGGTGTCTTTCTCAGCTACATTACTTTCATTCTCCCAAAGCAACAATCAAGCTACTTAGTTGTCAAAAATTCACCATCTCCACTGCCGTAATGCAGGCAGCTCATTTTAATCTACTTGAGTAAAGAATCTGATTGGAACCTCAGAGCTGAACCAGAAGTTTTAACTGTGCTCTTGGTTCCTTCACTCACATGTGACAGACTTGGCAGGGCTACATTAACGGCTGCACTCAAAGGTCTTTTCCAACCAAGAAAATTCTGTAATTCTGTGATTTCATGTAACAGTGAAGATGATGATTCACATGATGGGGATACTCTGAAATGTAGCAGTAAGAACCTTTTAAGAATTAGTGAAATGACAGGTATTTTGTTCTATTTGTTCATTCTAATGAAATGATTTAATGCAATTAAGTTCTGAAAGAATTACAGGCTTGCTTATCTCACCAGTTCTCAGCCTTTTTCACCTTGGAAAGCAATTGCACTCCTGCTACTAAGCTAGCAGAAACAGGCCATTTTGTAAAGAACCTTAGTGCTGGACATGCATGGAGTAAGAAAGTTAACAGACTGTCCAAAAAAATGCAGCACTTTACTAAGTGCATCTATTTCATTTTTACTTCAAACAGCTCTGGATTTTCAATTCTTTATTTGGTTTGAAGTACGCTGGACACAGATCCTATATCAAAGTTCTTCCAGGTCTCTTCCCAGGTTTACCTGCCTGGGTGGATATCCAATAATCCAGAACATTACTAGTTATAAGATCATAGTCAACTGAAGCTACTAAAAGGAAGCAAAGTTGGCAGCATAAAATAGGAGTGCAGAGACACACTTTTCCCACTCTAACCATCTGGTTCCAGCATCCTGGAATAAATATGAACTTCTACCAAAATGCAAGGGAGGGAGAAACAACGTTTCCTAGATGTGTGCCGTCCAGAACTGAAGTGTCTTCAGGTGCTGCCCAACCCCACCACCGAGCTAGAATTGCACTGCATCTTGCAGCACCTGGAAAGATACCACTGTTTTCCATCAAGGTGGGGCAAGTAAAGCCCTTATCCCATATTCTTTGCTGCATGGGACAAGAGGCACAGCTAATATCTTCACTGTAAGGCAATGTAGGGCCACTCTTCAGCCAGAAGTAGGTCTTGCAAAGTTCTTTCATGTCTCTTTTCTGAAGGGTTTATATTTCCTCATTCACTCTAAAGCAGCTAGTTCCTCCAGGAGCTGGTCTTTCTCTTGCTGGAGCTCCTGCACTCGCTGGTTGTTCTGCTCTAGTCTGTCCTCCAGCCACTGAAGGAGTGGCCCACTGATAGCAGACATCTGGCTACAGAGGTTCTTTGTGAAAACTGGAAAGAGCAAGAATATATCATGCCAATGCAAACAGAGAAATCATAGAAATCAGAAATGTCTGTTGAAAGGGACCTCTAGAGGTCATCTAGTCCAACCCCACATTAATCACTTTAAAGACTCAGCGTGCTGAAACAACCCCAAAGCCAAATAAACACTCCAACACCTTGTCCAAGGCAACCAGACATCTCCACAGGAAAGTCAGAATCATCAGCTTGTAAAACAAGGAAACAATCTGTTTCAATCTGACCTTTAGACACTCACGCATGGCATGACAGGCCTACAACAGAAATCTGGAAATCTGCATAAGTCATCGCTGAGGATAATTAATTTCTGAACTCAGAAGTGAAGAATGCCTCATTTTGGAACATAAGTGGATTAGGATTCACTCTATCTCAGTGGCAAAAGCAAAGATGCTGTATGCAGTTAACATAGATAAAGTGTCAGGAGATGCAAGCAGACATATAGATTGGACAGACTAATTTTAAGACATCAAATGCAAAATCCCCTTCCTGTTCTAACAAGAAAAAAACCACAACCAAACCAAAAATCTACTGTAATTTTTTAACAAGATAACAGTTTCAGGGAATTCTCGAAGTTATAGTGGTTTTGAGTGGAAATTAATTGTATGGCAAAGAAAAGTGACAAATGATTGTGCTTTTAGGTGGCAAAGGGAGGACTGGTACACAGCTGTGGTCCCCTGATGTTAGAGCCAAACCAACCCTTGCTCAAGACTACTGTTTTGACTCTGCAAACAGCACCCTGGATTATCTCAAGAAAAAAAAACAAACAAAAAACAACCAAAAAACAAACATCCAAAAATACTCCTTACCTGAACCATTATGAATCTTGGTTACAGAATCTAGATGGGTAAGACTAAGAGAATGAAGAGAATGCCAGTTAGTGACAACAAGATAGCAGTCAATTACATATTAAGTAAACCCAGGCTATAGAACCAGCTACCTGCAAGTAACTGACACTACAGGTACATCTAAATCTCTTGTTGAAGCCCTGTAAATTTACAGGGATAACAAAGAGCTCACAGCACAAAAACACCTGTGTTGAGTACCACAAGAAAAAAATCTGATATTTAATCTAATTTTTCAAACTTATCAGCACTCCTACCTTGGTTAAATACCAATTACTGTTACATACAGACATTATCACTCAACTGCCACCATTAGCTCACACATGCCTAGGTCTTGTTTTGGTGCAGCAAAGAAGCAGTTTCATTTTTGGCTCTTGCATGCAAAGCAGAGAGAACTTAAGCTCTTAATGTGAGATATTCAATCAGTTCTCCCACAAAGGCACATAAGCTCCTAATGCTTCTCATTTTCTTTACCCCTGGTAAGTTTGTGGTACAGCAACAGTAAAACATGTTAGCAAAGACAGTCCTGGAGAGGGGTGCAGCCTCAGTGTTGTTACCTGTGAATTCTCCTGTAGGCATCTTGCTCTTCTTGGCAAAGGATCTTGGGCAGCTCTACAGCTGATTCTAGACACACCTTCCCAATAGTTTCATGGGGGACAACATGAATAGGAATTTCAATCCTTTCATATCTAAAATGGTATCAGATACAATTAATGTCAAGGTAGCAGAGAAAAAAAAATAATTCTACATGCCTGTAACAGTCCATTTAACACATGATATTGCTGCACAGTGTAGTTTTGGGAATAGATGCCAAGTTGATAGGCAAATGAAACCCTTTTATAACTATACGCTTCTCTTAAATTTTAATTATAAAATGCCAGCAACTAGCTGGTTAGTACTGAAAATATGACACACAGTGTCATATTGTCATCACTAACCCCACCACAGCTTGTGGGGACTACAGCATTCAAACTCAAAGCCTTGACCTCAGGGTTTCAAAGTAAAAGGTCAGACCTTCTTACAACAGATTACAGCACAAATTCATGCCCAAACTACAGTGTTCTACACCAAATCTTAAGATATTAAATTATTTATGCTAAATTAATTAGTCCTTATCTTCAAGCAGCCTGTGTTAGCAGAAGACCTTGTTTAGGCATCTCTATACAGTATTTGCTCCTCCTGATGAGCCTAGAAGCTATTTCTTTAAAACAACCCAAAAAGGAAAGACAAGGTGAAATGCAACCTGACACTGGACATAATATTCTTCTGCTGTACTCACTCTGAGCTCTTCTGAGCCTGAATGGATTGGAAACAGGTGTAGAGAATCCTGCCTGTCTAAGAGAGACAGCAGAAAGTCAGATTCCAAGAGCAAAAAATCTAAACTCACAAATTCCTTTAGGAAGCAGAATTTGTTTTCAAATAGCATTTTAATGGGCTGCAAAGCTACACACTGTTTCCTTTGATTGATATGCTGGAACCGCTTACAGACAGATGCTGCCAGACCTATTAAGTATGAAAAAAAATCTTGAACAATAGCTGCCTGGAAAACCTAGACAAGACACACCACTGTCAGCATATTTCACACTACAGCACCATCTCCTCAAGAAGCCAGAGGCACAGAGGTGCAATAATCTGTATCTGCTGGAGTGAACAGATAAAAAGCAATTGACACATTCCAGTGCACAAACATACATTCAGTGCAGCCATCTGATGCTGTCTCAGAACCCTAGAAGCACAGCTGCGCTGGAGAGCCAGGCTGTGGATCAGCACAGACTAATTAACAACTCATTATTTTGTCACTGAAACTATGATTAAAACTTCACCATTCTAGTCATGGTTTAACTGTGCTTCAAGCAGATCTCAGCTCTTCTTTCAAGCTTCATCTGAGGATTTCAGCTTTGTACTGGGGACGATGTTTCTCATGAGTACTTGGAGGTTTTATTGTTGTTTTAAAGTTGCCTACCTTTGTGTTTTTGTCCTCTATGAAACAGGAAAATATAAGCCCTACAAAACCTTGGTCCATCATTTGATACATAGCTTGTGTGCGGACATCTGTAGACAAAGAAATAAGACCATGAGAATCGCACTCGCCATGGGGCTGAGCGAGAAACATCTGCCACCTTTTGAAGGGTAACCTGATATTCGGTAACATACATCACAAGCTTTATTTTAAAGTTTTCACTCCAGATGGGTAAGTTAAAAAAAAAATAATCCAATTTGAATATATAATTAAATAGCAAATCTTAAAAATACAAGATGATTTAACAAACAAAAAATTATCTTCACATCAGCCCGGCACCACAAATTATACATACACCATAAAATAATGTCCATTACATACACTTATTTCAAAAACTTTTTTTTTTTGCATTAACATTCTCGTGCAGTTTGAGCAGCTAAAGCATACAGACAGGTATAGGTCTATCAGATGAGGTTCCTGAAACCCACCCAGACCATCTTGTCCTACTAAAGGACATTTGAGAAACCAAGGTTTGATAGTTGGTATATACAGCTCTAAAAATGCAGTAAATTGAGTAATCCAACTGGCCAGCTATGAATTTTCATATAGAGCATAGATCAAGACTGCTCTTACCAACATGCGACGGCCAGACAGTAATATGTGGATGAGAGTGATACCAGCCCACAACTCTCATAGGACGTCTGGTCATTTCAGCCAACCTGTGTGTGAGTCAAGGTGCTTTTTAAAACCAGTGGAACAAATGGAATTAAGGGGGTTTTGTACAAGAAAAAAATAGCAGTTTTTAAAAGAGTTTCTCATCAGTCAACAGAATTCCAGATCCCTTTCTGCTTTGTACAGAATGTTGACAGAAACTTCTTGCCCAGTACCAGCAGGATGCCACTGCTGCAGAAGCAAACTGGATTTTGCTTGCATGGGGCAGTAAGTAACACAGCAGCAAGCTATCCAGAACTTTGAGTGTATGGAGAGAAAAGGCACAAGCAGTGCACGATGCTTGTAAACAGAGACTTGTCAACTTTGCATCTTGTACTGTCTCCCTGCATAAATGCTCTCTTCCCCCAAAAACATACTTCCATTTTACTTGTTACCAACACAAAGAAATTATAAAAAACAGGTACAACACAATTCCACTGCAAACACTAGAATCAGCAAAAACACCAGAGAATGGTGACTGCCAGAAGAGCCCTCCAAACCCCAATTGTATGAAGGAAGTAGCAGAAAACTTTAAATCAACTGGAACAGATCTAAAATACAGCACGTAAAAAGAGGTTTGAAGTAAACCACTTCACTGGTAAGTTTGATGATGTCCCTACGAAAGGATATCTCCGCTTCAGTAGAAGCAGCTGAAAGTTGCTCAGGTGAAATCTCCACACGGTCCTTCCTCTTATCAGAGCGGCGTAAGATGATCACAGAGTGGATATGCACAATTCGGCTGCTGTCAACCTATTGACACAAAAGGAAAAATCGATCATTCCTCTGCTAAAGAAATAGCTACATTCAAGAAAACTACCAGGTCTTGTACCTTCACTAGGGAAAAAATATCAGAGTACAGTCAGCATACAGATGAGAAGCCTTCCAAACAAGCATTGACTTCCACAGCAGCTATAACTATGGGCAGGTGCTAGCAGAGAGGCGTAGGCCGAAGCCCAGCGACACGGCTCTGCCCAGGAATCGTCACCTGTACAACGCACCAAGCCACAGTAACCAAGGCCCGCCCAGGAAATAAAAACTCGCAGACCACTCTACCACGACCTGCACTGGCGTGGGCCATGAGCCCAACCCTGGGCAGCACCTCCTCCCGCTATGTCCCACACTTGCCGCCCTCCCCGGCATGGCCTCAGTACCTCACCGATGCAGAGCCCCATAACCTCCTCCTTCTCAGTACTCAACGCGTGGTTGAGGCACACCAGAAAAGCGTCAGCCTCCAGATACACAGCCTGAACCGCCATCTTCCCCCCAGCAGCTGGCGGGGACAGGCCGCCTTTCCCCGCCCGCCCTCAGCAGCGGGACCAATCCTAGCGCGGCCGGCCGGTCCTTACAGCCAACGAGCGCCGCCAAAGCGCGCACCGGCTTCCGGCGAGGCTATCGGCGCCTCTCGGTAGAAGCTCCGTGTCGCCCACAAGAACGACAGCTCCGGAGTTCCGCGCTTCAGTTGCTACCCGAGGCGGGGCGAGCAAGTAAAGTCGAGGGGGACGTGACAGGGAGGTGCGGCCCGACACAATGTGACCCGGCTCGGGGCGGGGCTCTGCTGCGCGCTGGCCATTGGGATTGCGCGCAGCTGAGGCGCAGCGGGGTCAAAGGGGAGGGCGGGGGAAAGCTTTGCTGGGTGCACAACGGCGCCGGCTGTCACCTGGTGTGGTGCTGCAGGTAGGTCACGGGTTGGGGGCTCGGAGACTCCCGTTTCTCCTGGTGCCGTCTCACGCGGAGGGGAGAGCCCTACAGATCCAGGCCTGGTGGGAGGTGCTTGCTGTGAAGATGTGCTGCGCCCTCTTCCCGCCGCTGCGGCCGGGTGTTCCCTGCCCTTTCCGCCACCTCCCCGCCACGGCCGGTCACACGCCCCCTCCAGCTCCTGCTTTCTCTGCTTCCCTTGTCCACACTCTGTCCTCTGCCGGCCCTTTACCAGGCCCAGCTCGTGCACCCCTTTCCTCATTCTCTGGGGCTCCCTCCATACTATGTCCGTCTCTTTTTGTTTTCCTGTTTATTTAGGTCCTACCAAAGCTAGACCTTCTCTGCCCAAACTGGTGGACAGCCCCAGCTGGTCGGTGAGCTTCTGCTACCACTCAGCAGGTCGTGCAGAGTGGAGAGTGGAGTCACAGAGATGCTTGTTTGAGGCAAGTGCTCCAGGCAGAGTAGAGTCCAGACTCCCAAGAAGAAGCTTTTGAGTGAGTCAACATGCTCAACAGACAGCTCATCTAATCTCTGACTTGGTGAAAGATGCAGGCTAGGTTTTTCAGGAAAGCTCAGCTCTCTTTTAGATCCCTAAAAGCTGTGCACCCAGAGGCATACAGGCAGCTGCACGCTCTCCACTAGAAGGCCAAACTGGCCAGCCTTGGTCCAGAAGCTGTGAAGTCATGTTAGGACAACAGTGTGCCCAGTTCACTGAGCCTCAGCATTGGTTTGGTTTTGTTTTTTTCCCTAGGCACCCAAAAGACAGCTGAACTCCTCTAACAATGTGACCCAGTTCCTATTTAAAGTAGAAGGTAATAAAGGGTAGGTTTTGCTCAGCATCCTGAACACCCAGCTCTGAGGATGGTCTGAGTGGCAGCTGGAGCAATTTATTTCACTGTTTCCACAAAATATTTTAATCTACCCAATTTAAAAGTAAATTAATTGTCTTCACCACAAGACACAGTCCTCTTTCTGGCCATTTTCACATTTATTCATATATTACTGGGTCACAGAACAACATTAAACTTTGAAGGCCAGAGACAGAGAGAATATCTGCAAGTCTTGTTCCAGTCTGTTGGGACTGGACTTTCAATCTCACTAAATTAATGCCTTTAACAGCTCAGCTTCTGAAATTATGTTGATGGGGATATTAAAATCTGTGTCAAAGGATGATGCTGCAGTCCTTTAAGTAGATTGTTTGTTTATTGAGTATGGTGGGGTTTTTTTAAAGAGATTATGAAGAAAGAGAAACAGATTTTATAACTTGTTTAAATATAAGCTTACTTCCCCTTTCACCCACATCTTCCTTCAGGCCTTTTTATTGCTTTGTGATAAAATCTGCAAAAAAAGAAATTGTATATCCTTTCCCTTTCTTAAAATTTCAGGTGGAAATGTCTTAAGCGCATGCTTTTTCTAATGTTATTTCTTTTGTATGTTTGAGTACTAAAAATAGACCTGTCTTACTTAAAACCCAATTGACGGTTTTGCCTGACTTTAAAATTTTATTTAGGGCTCTAGCTGGGCACCTTCTTAACAGTCTTGGAGACTGCTGAAAACAGGAGCCAGACTGGGCCTTTAAACTTTAACAACTGAACCCAGAGCTATGAAGTTCAGAGGGAGTTTGGCACAAATTAGTGGAGAAAAGTGTGAAAACACATGTTAACTACTGCCCATTCTGCACAGTGTCCTCTTCATGAGACCTTGCTCTGTTAGTCCTGTACCCATCATTGCTACGATGTTCATACACAGTAAACACAAAAATACATGTTGTGCTTTAGTCCTCCTATGGTTCAGCAGGACTGAATCAGATTAGTATTTGGATAGGAGACCTTTCTGGACAGTTTATTTGCTGTAGGAAATAGCGTTCATATACTGAGTATTTTTTTCCCAATGCTGAAGTTGGTCTTGATAACTCAATCAACTCAGGCCTAGTTCTGGGGATGATGAGCTGAAAAAATTCTAGTTTTGATCAGAATAAAAGCAAGTTCTTGAACCTTTGTGGTCATGATGGACCTGTAGAGTATTCTGGCCAAATTCCAACCTGGGTGATTACATTCAGATGACTGAGAACAAGTAGTGACAATTGCTGCATTTCACTGTTGGGCAAAGTGATTTCCACACATGGGCTGGATGATGTAAAGTGACTTAGGTAAAGCAGAATGAAAAGGACTTAAAGAATTGTCCCTTTAACCCTCATAGCTTATTTTAAAGGCCTTGTGAAGTTTGCCAGTCTGCTGTCCATTCCTCTAAATGCCAGCTGCTGGGCATTGTTTGGAATGGCTGTACGTATGTCATAGTATGGTCTTCAGAACAGTGGTGCTTTTTATAATGTGCATACACATTCCCACACATCAAGCAAGGAAACAAAAGAGAACAGGAGAAAAAAAAAAAAAAAGAGAACATTCAAAGTTTTCTTTGTAAGAAATTAAAATGCCATGACAGTGCTGATCAGGCTGATCCGTGGTTGGTGTTTTATTTTTTAAAAAATCTAAATGATCCTTTGATTCAAAAAGGTAGAGATGCAATGATGTAAGATATGGAACAACATGGAAATGTATTTCCTGTTATTTTTATATATATAAACCCCAATGTATAACAGTTTTTTCTCTCCCTGATTTTCCTTACTTTATTTTGTAGCCAGTTTCTTGATCCTGTCTGAAATGTCATATATTTTTTCAGAAGACCACTGTGTTTCACTGGGATAGGAATATTGCACCTGCTTCATAGCAAGAGGATACTGTATGTGTTACAGCTTAATTATGTTCTACTTTAAACCTAGATAAATAATGAAGACTCTGTACCATTTTGATTACCTCTTCTAGGGTTCAAAGGGAGAATCATTTCCCCTGACCTTCATTTGCTAATGACTCAGTTTGATCTCACTGATATACAGATAAACTTGCTGTTAAACAAAAATTCCAATAGGAAGAACTACTTCAATGTCCAAAATTCCTTTGCCCCGCTGATATTGGTCGCTCTCTGTAACCATCTAAAGCTGAACTACGCAGTCACGAGGGCTATTTTCCCAAGAAGCTTGTACATGAATGGACAATGCTGCCATCTTCTTGAGACATGAGACAACCCTTCACAAGGACAGCTCTGCAAATTCCAAATATGGGAGTCATTCATATGGAGTTTCATGCTTTGTCTCCAGAGTGATCTTCATTCTTGTTAAACTAATTTCACTTCTTGTCACAAGTTTTGCTTTTGGGATTTAGATCACCATTAGTCACAGAACTCCTGTGTAAACTACTTATTCTGGTATGGTTTGGGTTTTTTTCCCCCCTATTTTACACAAAGACTGTTAATAGGACTGTTAGTGGATTAAGCAAAACAAATATTCACAGGGTTTAGCTTTGTACCAATAGCACCTTTTACCCAAGAATGCCTTATAAATGCTATACAGCACACATGTCCCAGTGTACAACTTGTTGTGAAATTTCTCTTCACTTAGAAATGACCTTAGTTTCCTAAGCTGCCTCTTAGGGACATTTCAGCACATAGAATCTCATACACCCAAAGGTGCCTTTCAGGTCTCATAGCTTTCTCCATGAATGTATTCAGAGTTAAAGAGACCATGTATACATCCTGCTGGTTGATGCCATCCACCTAACGGGAGCATCCTGAAGTGACTGAGGGAATGGCAGAAGGAGGGCATGCTGGTGCTCCTCCTGTCCGGCTGTGGGTGCGACGTGTAGGTGTTTACTGCGATGAGCACCGTAAAACGTGGCTTGTGGCTGCAGAAGAGGCAAGTGTCCTTTGAGCTTCCCAGTGATTGTAGCTTTGCTATTGCAGGTGCATCTACTGCATTGACAGTAACCACCTGCTTTTTTTGTTACTTTCCCCCAGGAGGAAGGTATGCTGAGGGCTCGGATCCAAAGAGTTCAGGTTCCCCTGGGTGAGGCGCTGCGACCCAGCCAGCTCCCCCCATCCCGGCTGCCTCATATGTGGCAGCTGTCCCAGGGTGAGCAGTACAGGGATAGTAACTCTCGCGTTTGGGAGATAGAGCACCATCTCATGGTAAGGATGGTGGCAACAATAGACCATAGTCATGCCTGTTTGTGAAGTCGTTTGAGATCCTTGAGGGACAGCAAAGGACTGTTACATTATTGAAGTCCATTAGCTCAGCCATAGTAACTGTAGACGTATTGAACTTCTCCTTGTTGCTTACAGCTTGGTGGTCTTGAAGAACTGCTGCTTAAACTCATTCCTGGTGATTAATCTGGTACGTGTAGACATTACCCCTGCTTTGTACTGTGCTCTGTTTATTCCCAGTCACTTTATAATATGGATTTTTGTCTTTCAGGAGCAGTGGCTCTAGGAAGATGTGTATTTTGTACAAAAGATTATTCTCTTTGCATTGAAAGTTAGCAACCTCTAATCAAAGGGACTTCTAGGTTGGCAGAATGTAATTGCCCCAAGTGGAGTTTGGCCAGGATACTGGAAAGAATGCCCTAGCAATACTGAAAAGTGGGCTGGTGAATGATCAGTAATTTGAAAGTCATCACCTCCCTAGCTCTGGGCAGGGGCAGGAGCTGAACTGTAGCTCAGATGGAACTGAGGTCCCATCACCGTTTTCATTAACAGCAGTGTTTTCCTGTAGAGGTCTCCCATCCAACTACTAGTACTACATTTTTTGCTGGTCTTTTGCTCTCTCACAGAAGATCACAGTTACAGGTGTCACATTGATTGTCTGAAGTCCCACTTCCTAGGGATTTGAACAAGATGGAGCTGTTCTCCACTCTCTTTGGATTTTTTGGGAGGGGACTCCAAAAGCCTTTCTCCTGGAACAAAAAGGCCTCGTCTTCTTTATGTGATATACACAATTAAGTCGTTTTGGTTGGTTGGTTTCTTTAAATGCCTTCTCCAATTGCAGTTGTTATGAGTAACATCAAGTTGTGGGTTGTGTCAAGCTCTTGGAGAGAGCTTTTACACAAATATGCATTTTTAGTATAAGGTCTACAGGTACAGAAGTGTTAAAAATTAATCAGCATGTTAATTTGAATCATTGCTGGAATCATCATGTATCCAAGTGGAAAAGAACACATTTTGGCCAGAGAAAATAAAAAGGCTTTCAAGCCTAGTATCATAAAACATAATATATTCACCAACCACATTATCATCCTTTAGCCAGACACAGAAAATTCTTGCATATGTTGGCAGGCATCTGCAAGCAGCAATAGATGTTTTCTGAACTGTCTGACAGAGCGGGAAATTCAGAGTTCTTTTTAAAGTACTGGCTTTAACATAGTGTTTCCCCCTTCTCTCCGCCACTTGAAAAGCATGTTGTTTCTACAGTAACATTTTCCTATCGTTTTAGTTCTCTGAACATGTCCCAGAAGGATCCCTGCCAGAAACAAGCCTGTGAAATACAGAAATGTTTGCAAGGTACCAAGTGTCATTTTGTCTCTCTGGTCTCTTGATTTTTGGTAGATCTTAATTATTTTAATTTACCCTTGTTTGCCTTTCACCTCAGAAGGAAGAAAGCAAGCACAGTAGCATTACCTATTTGAAAAGCAAACAAAATTACCATGTCTGCTTTTAATAGAATTCCTTTGTGCTTGATTATAAATAACAGTAGAGAACACCATTAGTAGAGAACAGAGTGTAACAGTAATGTTGTGCTTGCATCAACGTATTCTCCATGCTAGTAGTGAGATCCCATGTGTAGTTTTGAGACGCAGATGTGGGTGGGGAGAGCTAGACTGCATAGCAAGCTCCCTTACAGAGTGGATAGTGACGTAGTAGGTTGATTATATGAGAAGACTGTAGAGCTTTCAGCTCGAGGTATTTTTAGAGCAAGTCAGACAGATGTCTGTCAGGAATGAGTTAGGTATATGTGATCTGACTGCAAAGTATGATGGTCTCCCTCTGGAGACCTTTAACAGCTGTTATGTATTAGCTCAGCTAAATATTTTAGGGGCAAGGGAGATTATATCAATGTGTTTTGGAAACTTGGGGTGAGCAGGCTTCTTACTTGCAGAGGACAATATTGGTTTTTACTATTCTGGTTGTTTCTTGGAAAATTGTCTTATGGAACGAGAAAGAAAACATTCCTTTGTACCAAGGCAGCTCAGCTATATGGGAAGGAGTTCTTCCTAGCTTATCTGATGGAGCCCTTAGCCAGCATGCTCTGAGTTTCATGTGAGAATAAATCATCATGCTAGCCTAAAGTTGGCAAGGCAAGCAGCTGGCAATGCTGTAGCTAAAATTAGCCAGGACAGTTCCAAAGGAACAAAATTCTGCTTTTCATTTATTTGCAGACTATAAGCAAGTTAGCTAAAATATAGCAAAGAGGAAGTCCTGATGGCTTTGCAGTAAGGGATGGCTTTGCAGGCTGCAGCAGTGATTGCAATCTGTGCAGATAACACAACCCCAGTGGCTGGGGAGGAGCATAGGAGGAAAAGCATGTGGGGAAAAAGGGAAAAGCAATGGTCAGTTGTTGGTAGATGTCTGTCTTTCCCAGGACTGTTTTTTGGAAGATATGCTCAGCTCAAGAATAAGAGCTAAAGCAACATCCTGTACACCAGCATTTGTCTAGATACTACCTACTGTCTTCACGGTTTGGAGCATTCTTCCATGAAGGGCTGCCTTCTCTCTCCATAGTAACTACACTTAAAAGTTAATGTTCAACCCTATTTTGGTCCCATCTGTGACAATGTCCTTTTTATTACACTCATGGAGGCCATTCCAAATGTTTTACCTGTGTAGGTTTGTGTACAGATTTTATCTGATTGGTTGTTAGTAAAGAAGGTCTTTGCTACATGCAAGTATTATTTTGGAGTGCTACTGTTGTTTGTATATTATTATGTTGTGGAGTTGTCTGAGTTGCAAAGCTGAAGATGGTGAAGCAGTTTTTCCCTCTAAGAATTAATGTGATTGAGGATGTATATAGAGCAAAGACAGTTTACACAGTGCAGAGGATGAAGGGTGGAAGCAAGACCTTTGGGACATGCTAGCTTTTCAAAGGCTTGTTTTGGAGTGGGTCACTGTTCCAAAAGATCTTGCCTGCTTCCTCTGTGAGAATGAATGCCCACTGAATGCAAATCCCTTTTGCATTTTGCTATCAATTGTATGACTGTTTTGTTTTTCAGGAATTAATCTCTGACAGAATTGTGTGCCTTGATGTAGCTGTAATTTTATAAACAAACCTTCACAGGCAGAGAAACAATTAGAAGAGCCTTGGAGCACTCATCATTGTCACGTTATGGCAGAGAGAGATTAACTCTCCTTTCCAAGGGCCTTCTGTGAAACAGTAACATCACTACAACCTTTTTTTCAGGGGTGATCTCTGTGCTTGTGTTACAGGTCACTTACCAACCCAATTGGGAATTTATAGCCTAATGATCAGAGCAGGATGACTTGTTGATTAATCAGAGGCATTCATTGCTTACTGCTCCTTTCTGGGCTTGCCAGTGGATGCTGTGTTTGTCTCATATTGGGTTACTGTTGCTTCTGTAAGACTTTTAAAAACTGGGGGAGGCTTGGGGGTATGTGAGTGCAGCTGTGTAGTGGTTGCATAGCTCATTCAAGGCAGAGAAGGTAACTCTGCATGCCCTGTGCTTCTATGCAGATGGGTAGTTATTAATTCAAGCTGCAGACTCGGTACACTCACATACCCATAGGGCTTTTCTCTGAGAGCCTGGTGGCCAGCTCTGCAAAGCATTGTGGGCTTTGCAACCTCAGCCAAGAGTGGCAGCCAGCAGAGTGCTAGGGCTGGAAGGGCACTGCAGAAATCACCTGTGTTCTGCCGTACCTGAACCTGCTGGTGCAGTGAAATCTCACTGAGCCTGAAACAAAAGCCATATGGGGAAAGTACAGAGGTGGACATAGTTGTGCCATGCACAAAGGCATAAACCCAGTCATTCCACATTAGACTAGGAGCTTGTTTAGCCCCAGCTCTAGCAGTGCCCAAGAGGAGAATGCCTCAGAAGGAATGTTAGAGGAGGTCAAGTAACAGTTCTTTAGCTAAGGGATCTCCTGAGCTACAGCTGAGACTTCTGTGTGAAAAGTGGGCATGTCACCGGCTCTGTGCAGTTGGATTCAGCTGTTGGCATCTGGCTAAGCATTCCTGTTAGTAGGCATGCTACCTACATCCGTTATGCTGCAAAGCTACAGCCTACCCACAACAGGCCACCAGCTGCATGACTGGCAGTCATGCTCCTCACCCTTTCCTTTTATAAATGCCACAATGCTGTTTATAGCAAGGCCTCTTTGGATGCTGTTCTATTTACACTTGGCTGTAAACCTTATAGTGACATGGCAGCAGGCTTAAAGACCATGGATTACAAGATCCATCTTAAAAACACACAAGCTAAAGAAAATAAGGATTGAAGAGCAGCAACGAGGGAAACCTCATTACTTACTGCAGTGAGATGCAGTAGCTACAAAACTGGGGAACTGTAGATGATCCCATCCACAACAGCAAAGATGTCTTTGCATCCTTTCAGGTTTAGATAGCTAAAACTAAAGAGGTAATTTTGTAAAGCACAGCAGGTGATGAAATGCTTATAAGCCTCTAACTCTTCTCAGAGAAATATGCTGCCCAGCAGCTGAAAGCCTGGGCTAGATGAGTCCCCTCAGAGGGCAAAACCTGTTCCCCTCTGCAGACTTGGTGTCTCTCCTCCTTATTTTCCAGTGAACAACTACATGGAGCATAAGTGTGAAAACCTGATTCAGGAAATGCGGAAGTGCTGTGCCCAGTACCCCAAGAGCAGATCCATCTGTTGTTCAGGGTTTGAGAAAGAAGAAAGGAAGAGAGAAAAGTTTAAGGCAACTTCAGACGGAATTCCCGCACCACCTCAGTAACACAGTGCAGCTTCAACAGGTGCCAGAACCTGGACTCACCCACAGAGCTTATGTGTGTTTTTTTTCAAGCCTGCTTTAGACTTTCAGGAAAGCCAGGCTGCTCCTAGAAGACACCATCCAGTACACCAAAAACTATAATGCAGTACCAACAGATGACCTGGTTAACAGATTTCATTTTCTGTACGAAAACATCATCTATATTGTCTTTGCATCACACTTGTATCTGTGAAAAGTCAACTTGATGTTTTTAGAATGCTTACCTTACTCTAATCCATCACTGCTCTCAAAATGGAGAACTGGAACCAAGTTATTCAGGCTTCTGGAGTGAGAGATACAGGAAATTAGCTCAGAAGAGTGTCTTTGAGCGTGACACAAAAGCCCGTATTGACACAGCAAAGGTATTGCTTCCATCATACAGTAGTTCCAGACAACATTTTATTGACCAGTGGTTCAAGCTCAAGAATGGAATCAGGTCTGGGGATTGTTCCTAGGTCTTGCATAGATCATGAGTGACTTCAAGTCACTTTGCCCAAGTGCCTCACTTTCCCACTGGACAGACTTTTGGTTTCTTTGTATTTTAATTGCCTACATGCTGCTATCTGCATGACAAAGATGTTACTGGAACTTTATTTCAGGGATTGCTAAAGGAATAGGATTATTTTTGTTTTAAAAAAGCAATATGCATATGAAAGATCTGACTGTTGATATAAAATTTATAAATTTATGTATAATTGAACATCTTAAAGCAATATATTAGGAGCTCAGCACAGTTCAACCCACTGGTACCCAGAGGTCTGTCACAAAGCCCTGGGTTAGTTCCAAGAACTGATTTAGGTACTGCTTACTGAACAAGCAGTTGTAGGCACTTGCTTTCAACATACCATTCCAGACCCACTCACTAGACAGCTGTGTCTGCACCTCAGTGAGAGATGGCATTTCAGAACCTCTTACCCATGTAGCAAGATTTCTTGTGACCTGGGTGAAGAGCTTGGTAGATGGGTTCCTGCATCACCCTTCAGAGCTGCCCAAGTCTCTCTGGCCCCTATAGCAGAAATCCAAGCAGAAGTCCAAGTCATAGGGTGCCAAGTCCATTACATGGCCTAGGCACTTAAACAGCAGACTTCAAACCCACTAGGCCCCTAAGCGTCATTAGGGATGGCTATAAAGGACTTGTGTGCTGTGATCAAGTACAACTTACTTATGAAATACAGCTTCTATAAACAGACCACTGTAGTCTAGGCACAATAGTTGCTACTGAAGCCTAGAAGAGCAAACCATCTGTATTCATTGCTCTGAAATACCATTATAAAAATAAATGACTGGAACAAATTGTAGTCTCAGTTTGTTTGTTTATTGAGAACACCACATAGCTGCAAGCCAGGGAGACTGGTTGCTTGCTATTCACAGCTACATGTGATACCATGTTTAAATAGAAGCTGCTTGGTAATTTATAACCAGGACTCAAGATTAGAGTAATTCAAGGCTAACCTTCTCCCCAGCAAGCTTTCCTCCCATGCCCCAAAACAACCTTAAAATGAAACAGGAGTTTTAATGTTCCTGAAAAGCAAGGGAAAGTGGTAACAACATTTTAAAGCAGCTCAAATACTTGACAAGTAATTTTTCCCTTTCCTTATATGAGCATGAACAGTGGAAAGAAAGTCACTAATAGATTAAAAATATCTATATTTAGGCTTCTGTTGTGCCTATTAAAAACAAAAGTTTTGTCTCCATGCCCAGGTGGAGCAAAATTGCTCAGCAGGGAGGCTTTGAAGCCAGGCTGGCAGCAGAATCACCTCCTGTCCAGGTAGCATCCCATCTATTTGGAATATGGGTGTAGAGTGCCAGGATCATCAAGATGGGATTTATTAAGGCAGCCCATGGTTACCTGCAGAGAAGAGGAAAGGCTGGTGGCCTCATGCTACCAGTCTGTCTGTACCTGCTCCTGTGAGTCAACTGCAACATGTAAGATAAAAACACAAAAGCACACTGGTTCCCAAGAAGTCAACAAACCTCACACATAGATGCTATTACAGCAAAATTGTTTAATAAAATATCACTTCAACAAACGTTTACAATGTATAAAAACACTTTAAAATCCTAGTGCATTTTAAACTTTCTTACACTGGAACATATGCCAGAAGTTGTTGAAACCAGACCAAAAGGGGTAGGGAGAACACCTCATCTTGGCACTTGCCAACAATGAAAATGCACCTCCCCAGAGGTGGATTCAGCATCAGTGCTTCCAGTGTGAGCCCACAGTGTCAAACGGTGCCAACCACGGGCCTGATACTGGCACAGCAACAAAATTTGCCAGTTCCTGGTGTCCTTGTCCATTCCCTACGATTTTTTTTTTTATTGCCCCTTCCATCAGTAACTGAGGTGTTTTTAGCTTTATATCAGCAAGTCAGGATCCTGTGGAGCAGAACCCTTCCCTGGGGCTGGGCAGAAACAGTGACTTACTTGAGCCTGGAAAACATTCCCAAGCTTTATTTTTTTTATCTGAGCTTTGTCACTGGATAAAGTTTTGTGGAGATCAGTGTTCTGCAGCCCACCAGGCAAAGGAGAAGCGTTGCTATTTTTTACAGGAAGAAGAAATACCCTTCAATTCAAATATAGAAATTCATGCCCATTCAGGCCTGTAGTTCAGGCCTCCAGGGTTCCTAAAAAAAAACAAACACAACAAAAAAACCCAACCAACCAAAAAAAAACAAACAACATACCACAAACCAAACCCACCACCATCATCTGTATCTCAAACACCAGTTTACTGAAGACCTATTTGCTGCAACACATCACTGCTACAGTCCTGGATGGTTTTTAGGGAAATCATTAAAAGGTCAGGAGCCCAGCTGCACCTTCCTTGGCTATGTATAGCAGGATAGGAGCAAATAAGCAAACTTCTGTTTCCTGATTACTTGCAGCCTCTTTTCAGATCCTCAAGGTAAGAGAACCTGTTAAATCAATGTTACTACACTGAAACTTTAATCAACACAGCTGAAATAAAATTAACAACTGGAAGTGCTCATCGCAAAACCTCTGGTAGAAGAACCCACCATTCCAGTAACTCTTGGGGGAAGATCCCCATTTCCAGCCATACAGCAGCAGATGATCAGAAAGGCATTATTCAGCACTGGAGATGGGGTGAAGCCACTGAGAAAGGTGCCTGACCACCAATGCTTATTACAAAAACATATTAAAAAGAAAAAAGAAAAAAAAAGAAAAAAAGAAAAAAAAAGGCAAAAACAAACAACCCAAAACACTCTTCTCAAGAATTCCTACATGTACCTGCCAGGGACATCACCATGTCATCATGCAAGTCCCTATACTCTCTAAAGTGATAATGCGAGCCCAAGACAGTCAATGCAGAACACCTCCAAGTGATTTGTTTCTTTGTTATTTTCTCTTGCAGATTAGAGAGAACCTGCACACAGCTGCCTGGGACAGAATGTCCAACACCAGCTAAACTTTGCATCTGGGCTGCCTCATCACCTGCAGAAGAGTTGCAGCTGATGGAATTAAGTATGCAGTGTTTTTGTGGAAATGGTAAACTCAAAGTAGGAAGACAGAAAGTATGGAAATCAGCCACTCCCACAAGTGCACAACCTGGTTTTCCCAACAATTTTGTCATTTCAGCTGCCTGCAGAGACTGAGAAGATGGAGTCTGTGCTCTGCAGAGGCAGCTGAAGGACAGCACTTCAGATTTCACATCATTCTTCACCACCACTCCACTAGAGATGGCAACAGGAACCGTAGACCAGTACAATATATCCTCAACAGAGATACATTTCCTATCTACAATCCTGTCCCACATGGTTACAGCTCTAAAAGCATCACCAACGTTAAAGTGGGCAGAGAAGGTCATGGAAGACCAAGAAACACCAGTCTGAGACCCAAGGTGATTTACAGTAAGTGGCACACCTGAAACAGACACTGCCTGTGCCAGTTAGCCTTACAAACAGGTTAGGCACACTGGAAGCCTGCCCACCACAACAAAGCATCTCAGCACATTTCAAAGGCTGAGCAGTCAGCAAGCAAGAAAAGTTCTCTACAGTGCAGAGAGTTTGGTGACTTTTAGAGCATATTGTGAGGAAAGGGCCTGGAGAATCACAGTGCTCAGTTTCCATCACCAGTGCTGCAATTCCAGTAATGAGTAAAAATAACGCAACAGGAGAAGTCAAACAGCCATCTATGTGCAGGGCAGTGACAAGGGGAGGGCAGGAGAAACCCCAGCACCGCATACAGCATGAACCTGCTCCTTATCCACCTGCCCTGGACACAGTCCTGTCCCCTGACACTCCTCTATCTAACCCAGGACAGGCAAGCATATTTTGGATCACACACACCATCTTTGTGCAGAGGGAAGCAAATTCCAGGCATCAAATAATAAAAAATCAAGCTAAATAGCAGTGGGAAACTGTTATACACATACATGGCAGACATGTAACAGCCCTTAGCACCTGTGAAGAAGTGCATTTAAGAGACTTCTCTGCCACTATGCTTATAAAGCTGCAACTCATCAGAAAATTTGGGACTGGGCATATTTGGTAGGGAAAAGAATCACAATTATGCACCAAGGGTAGTAAGCTTTCACACAGATCCCAATACCCTAATAGCTCAGACAGAAGAAAAAGTTGGAAATCAGCAGCAGTGTTGTATGAAGCAAGTGCTTGAACCTATCAACAGAAGGGAATGAGCCTGTTGGCAACATCCTTTAACTTCTAATGAGAGAGAAGAGCAGTAGAGGAGGGCAGGAGAGGTTAGGCATGAAAGGAGAGTCAAATGCAGTTTCTAGGATGCCATTCCGAGCAGGAATCCTCCAGCAAACCCTCCAGTCAGGATAATATTCTTCTTCAGAAATATGATCACCTAAGCATGGGAAAGAAGAGTCAACAATGTTCAAAAACAACAGGTCACTTACCCACCCTCCTCATATGAAGACATCCCCCAGGCTGTTCTCAAAGATGCTCATAAAGAGGTTCAAGGCTGGGAAAGCATCCTACCTAATGACCTCTCCTCCCTAATCTCACTGGTGCGTGTATAGCTCCTCAACTGATCCAGTCCCAGTGCAGCCCAGATCCTCCAAGAGTTACAGTCTGAGCCTACATGCTCCAGGGCACTTTTACAACGAGCACAGTCAGTCTGACAGAAGGGGTTGCTGACTGTGCCTGCCAGACCAAGGTACAGCAGAGTCCAGAGTAATTGGGCCACTCTGCTGACAGATCTGCTTAGCTTTTCTTGTCATACTGAAAAGAAACTTCTCATCACAACCACAACACATTTTCTCCCATCCCTAAGGAATCTGCAGCAACACACAGTGAACTGGTGTCATGCCTAGAAGCCTACCTGGCTGTTTCAAATATGCATACACAGAATAATAAAATAATAACAAAATTGTTTAAGCTGGAAAAGATTCTTAAGATAATCAAGTACAACTGTAAACCTAACAATGCCAAGTCTGCCTACTAAACTAGGTCCCTAAGCATGACATCTACACATCTTTTAAATATCTACAGGGATGGTGACTAACATTTCCCTGAACAACCTGTTCCAGTACTTTACAACCCCTTTGGTGAAGGGTTCCTAATATCCAACCTAAATCTCCCCTGGCACAATTTGAGGACATTTAATCTTGTCTTAGACTTGTTACTTGGGAGAACAGACCAACTCCCACCTCACTACAGCCTTCTTTCAAGTAGTTATAGAAACCAATGATATATCCCTCAAGCTTCCTTTTCTCCAAACTGAATAATACCACTTCCATCAGCTGCTCCTCATAAGACTTGTTCTCTAGACCTTTCACCAGCTTCATTGTCTTTCTTTGGATAAACTCCAGCACCAGTCTTTCCTGTAGTGAGGGGCCAAAAACTGAACATGCTATTCAAGATGAAGCCTCACCAGTGCTGAGTACAGAGGTATAATCACTCCCCACTTCCTGCTGCCACATTATTTCTGACACAAGCCAGGATGCTATTGGCCTTCTTGGCCACCTGGGCACACGGCTGGCTCATGTTCAGACAGCTGCTGGCCAACACCTTAAGGACCTTCTCTTCTGAGCAGCCTTCCAACCACTGTTCCCCAAGCCTATAATGTTGTCTGGGTTTGCTGTGATCACAGTGTAGGACCCAGCACTCTGCCTTGTTGAACCTCATACCACTGGCCATGGCCCATTGACCCAGCCTGTTCAGATCCTGCACAGTCTTCCTACCCTCAAGCAGATGAACACTCCCACCCAACTAGGTGTCATCTGCAAATTTACTGGGGGTGCACTTGATCCCCTCATCCAGATCATTGATAAAAATAATAAACAGAACTGGACCCAATACTGAGCCCTGGGGAACACCACTTGAGACCAAACACTAACTGGATTTAACTACATTCACCACAACATTTTGTGCCTGACCATCCAGACAGTTTTTTAGCCAGTGAAGAGTATACCCATGCAAGCCAGGAGCATGCAGTTTCTCCAAGAGAACGCTGTGGAAAATGGTGTCAAAGATTTTACTTAAGTCTAGCTAGACAACATCCATAGCCTTTGCCATGACAGTTTTGCTGTTTACAAGCATTCTCTCCTTGTATTTGTACAACGGATGATCTATAAGAGCCCAGGAGTAAATCCCATTTTTTGCTGTCCCTCCAGCTAAGCACCTGCACATGCACTGAGAGAGCTGTCTCACCTCATCCACTCTGCTTTTCACTTCTGGAGACATTTTGTTACCACTGCTGTGATATTTCAGCTGCTGCTTGGCTTTATTCACATCCCGCTCTACGAGTTTCCAGTCCACTTTGATGTATCCAGTGTGGTTTGCAATCTAGAGTTTTGTGGGGTGAAAAGAAAGTTCCTGGAGTAAAGTCCTTCATGACCATAGTTAAATAGACCCCCTTGTCCAGCCAACTTCCCACCTCCCACACACTGAGAGGTTAAAAATTGGACATGCTTACAATAATAAACACGCTTAAAAATTTGACAAAGGACTACCCNGGCTGGCTCATGTTCAGACAGCTGCTGGCCAACACCTTAAGGACCTTCTCTTCTGAGCAGCCTTCCAACCACTGTTCCCCAAGCCTATAATGTTGTCTGGGTTTGCTGTGATCACAGTGTAGGACCCAGCACTCTGCCTTGTTGAACCTCATACCACTGGCCATGGCCCATTGACCCAGCCTGTTCAGATCCTGCACAGTCTTCCTACCCTCAAGCAGATGAACACTCCCACCCAACTAGGTGTCATCTGCAAATTTACTGGGGGTGCACTTGATCCCCTCATCCAGATCATTGATAAAAATAATAAACAGAACTGGACCCAATACTGAGCCCTGGGGAACACCACTTGAGACCAAACACTAACTGGATTTAACTACATTCACCACAACATTTTGTGCCTGACCATCCAGACAGTTTTTTAGCCAGTGAAGAGTATACCCATGCAAGCCAGGAGCATGCAGTTTCTCCAAGAGAACGCTGTGGAAAATGGTGTCAAAGATTTTACTTAAGTCTAGCTAGACAACATCCATAGCCTTTGCCATGACAGTTTTGCTGTTTACAAGCATTCTCTCCTTGTATTTGTACAACGGATGATCTATAAGAGCCCAGGAGTAAATCCCATTTTTTGCTGTCCCTCCAGCTAAGCACCTGCACATGCACTGAGAGAGCTGTCTCACCTCATCCACTCTGCTTTTCACTTCTGGAGACATTTTGTTACCACTGCTGTGATATTTCAGCTGCTGCTTGGCTTTATTCACATCCCGCTCTACGAGTTTCCAGTCCACTTTGATGTATCCAGTGTGGTTTGCAATCTAGAGTTTTGTGGGGTGAAAAGAAAGTTCCTGGAGTAAAGTCCTTCATGACCATAGTTAAATAGACCCCCTTGTCCAGCCAACTTCCCACCTCCCACACACTGAGAGGTTAAAAATTGGACATGCTTACAATAATAAACACGCTTAAAAATTTGACAAAGGACTACCCTTGTAACTATTAACTGTCCTGCAACATATGTCTCCCACAGCAATCCCCTAACATCAGGGCACACATTGCTTGCTATGGTCCCTATTGTCTGATGTAAGGCTGGCATCCCCTGCCTCTCAAAACTGCCATGTATATTGTTGACACTCTCTACAGTTCTCCTGCTATGGGTGGACACAGCTATTAAGAGCTGGTTCCTTTTTATTTTATTTGGTCAGGATGATTCAGCAATGAAACTTTCCCTGCTCAAAGCAAGGTTTTGGCTTTCATCAGAACAAGAAAAGCCAGAAGAGTTGGGAGAATGAGTCACACACAGGACAGTGTCTGAAAGCAAACAAACAGAACTGCTGAATGAGTCCTGAGAGCTATTCTGCATCCTGCAGGATGTATGAGCACATGTCCACACCCAAGGAGCTCCCTTGGTGACAGAGTTCTTTAAAAACAGGAGAAATGGTGGAGGAGACACATCTCCATTTTTCTCCTCTTCCCCAGTGCTTTACAAAGAGCCCATCAGTGCTGCCCTGACTCCTCAAGTAGCCAGGTTGACAGGAAGCATAACACAGAAATAGAGAAATCCCTCTTGACATCCAGGGCTGTTTGTCCAGGGACACCATCTCCACAAGCATAGGACTAAGTACGGTAGCCAGTTTTGACCAGATAGTCCCACAGTAGCAACACAGTTTGCCACACCCAAGCCCCTACTTGACTCAGAGGCCCCTGTGGGAACAGCACCCACATCTTTGTTAGTTGACCCTAAGCACGTTTTTGGCAATCCTTAAATTTATGCACACTGATACTGCTTTGCTGCTACATCTACTTCCCCCAGGGAACCCACACTCTTGATGTCCATGGCCACACAGAGCTCCTGGCAGTGAGGAACACACCCCATACATCCCAACAGGTAATAACAGTCCTCCATACCCATCAGCATAGCTCTTGGAAAGCCTGACCGGTGTTCATACACACCTGAAGTAGGAAAAAACCACCTCCCACCGCTGTTGCTGCCAGCTTTCCAACTTTCTGGAAGATGAATCCAGTACACCTACAAACCAAACAGGATCCAGTCAGGAAAATGGGATACCAAATACAGACTCCTCAGCATGCTTTCCCTAGGCAAGGCTGCCTTTAGTAGTAATTACCCAAGACTTGGTGACAGCATGATGAATGGCAGACAGAAAGGATTTGCTCAAGCAAGCAGACAGAAAGGATCTGCACCCAGTCAAAACTGATGCTTTATCGATTTTTATGGCTCACTACCACATTTCAGCTTTTTGTACTTTTTAACCAGAAGAGCTAAGAAGCTCTTCAACCGTCTCCCAAAGGTGTAATCAGAAATGTGTGATTTTAGTTTCTTTTTTGGTTTTTGTTTTGTTTTGTTTTTAACCTGGTAGCATCTCTGAAGGGCAATTAGGCAGCCCATCTGCCACTGCTCCATACAAGAGCATGGGAAGCAGATCACAAGGCAAGATTCTTTGTTGCCCAAGCAACTGCTTACTTTTTCTTTTAAATGTCTCAGAAGAGAAAAATGCTGAAACAAGCAGACAGCAACGGTCTAAAGCTGGTTACATGCTCTCAACATGAAAGACATCACTGCAGCAACAAGAACTGAAGCACGCGCCATGCCATTCCTCAGTCACGCAGCACAGGGCTAGTGTATCACACAAAACAGCCTTTAATCTGTTTCCTCATCAGCACTGCAAAACAACACAGCAACCTCTTCTTACCCAGTTCAGAATAACATACACTCAGTGAAGATACGAGAGGTGACCAGCTCGTATTTTTATCAGAAATTTCAGTATCTGTCTTATACTTCTAAATGGTTACCCCTGTGCCAGATGAAGACAACAGGCATGGCAAGAAACAAAACAGCGTGGATACACCAAGTTTCAAACTCAAACAGTGCTGCTGTATGAAGTTGTAAATATAGCCACAAGCCCTCCTCTGCAGCACTTCCTATAAGCAACACAAAACCCCAGGAACCATGCCCACAAGTGCAATAAGCCACCTCCACAGGAGGATCTTGTGCAGATGCTTGATGCACACCCATCTCCAGGGAAGACAGCATCTCAGATTTGCCTGTCCTAAACTCAACACCACCGCTTTACCCCGTAAGTTATAACTACTTCACTTAAAAAATAAATAGTCTGATGCTGTTGTCTTCCCTAGAAGATAGTCTCAGTCCTTAGCTCTACAATAGAGACAGTTTTTAACACCTCCCACAGTTCAGCAAAGCATGTCAGGACACCATGGGCTCATCAAGCTGGACACCTGCTTTCTCTGAAAGATTGCCAGATGGCCACCCTGCACCCGTCAGCATGTTCCCAAAAGCCTGGCTGGTGCCCGCAGGCATCCTGCCTGCCACAGGCAGCAACAGCAATCCCAGCACATCTTACCATCCTGTGACCCCTCCAATCACCAGCTGTGTAGCCACATGGTATTTCTCGGCACTTGACCCAGAGCTGGGGGCAAAGACCTTACGCCACCAGGGCCGGTTCTTGGTGTACTCCGCCAGGTCCAGCACGTTGAATGAGTCCTCCTTCACACCTGTAGGCACCTTTAGAGGCTCAGTGCCAGGACTGCTGTCCCACAGCCTCCTGACAGCTACCCAAGGCCTCCAGGGCAGGGACATTTAACCCTCATCTAGTCAGACAGCCCACAGGGCCTCTCAGACCCCCTCGGACTGGTCCTCGGGACCACTCAGGCCACTCGGCGTTCCCACAGATCATGCCTCTGATGAAGAGGTGTGGGCTGAAAAGCCCTGTCCCGGGAGCTGCCTTCAAAGCGTTCCGTTGCAGTTCGGTCCCTCAGGTGGTACCAGGCCCAAGTACTGGCCACCACGCGTTGGCAATGGAAACGGCAGCGCTGAGGATACGGGCTATGGTCTGCTGGGAACACCGAACTGGGGGAGCCAGAGATCCCAGGCACCCCTCCACCCGTGCCATCCCATGTCGCCGCCCCCGCCGCCTCCCCCTCCCCCTCC
>VYZU01024793.1:1701-20526 GCA_013401355.1 Ceyx cyanopectus | reverse complement strand
TCTCAATCCCTCAGGAGCTTGGCAGCTCCTCTGGACACATTCCAGACCCTCAGTGTCTGTCCTGGAATGAGGGGCCCAGAGCTGAACCCTGCACTTGAGGTGAGGCCTCCCCAGGCCTGAGCACAAGGACCTCATCCCTGCCCTACTCCTGCTGGCCATGCTGCTCCTGATCCAAGCCAGGATGCCCTTGGCCTTCTTGTGCCCCAGGGCACACACTGGCTCATGCTCAGCCAGGTATCACAAGCCCTGGGGGTGCCTTTTCTGCTGGGCAGTTTCCTGCCACTCCTCCCCCAGCCTTTAGCTGCTGGGGGTTATTGTGACCAAAATGCAGGACCTGGCCCTTGGCCTCGTTGTTCCCCAGACAATTGGCCTTGGCCCATCATCCAACCTGTCTCAGTCCCTCTGCAGAGCCTCCTGCCCTCCAGAGATCAACATCCCCACAACCATTGGGTATCGTCTGCAAACTTACTGTGGGTGCCTCAATCCCCACATTCAAGTAATCAATAAAAATGTCAATCAGGACTGGCCCCAAAACTGATTCCTGAGGGACACCCCCGGTGGCCGGCCGCCACCTGGGTTGCATCCTATTTATCACAACATTAGTTTAACGTTCTCTTTGTTTGGCCAATCACACAAAGGAGAGGAAAAGTTCAAAGTTAAAAAACTTCCTTATTCATAATTGTACTTGCTTTTGTATTTATTCAAATTAGTATTTCATGAAGAAACTGGAAGGGATTGGAATGGGAATTGCTGAATCTTAACTCACAAATACAGAAGTTGAACTTTAAGCATATGCCTAAGTGTATTTTTTGTATTGTGCTTTATGGGTTCCTTTCTGAAGCTTATTGTAATCTGCTCTAAGGCACAGTTACATCACAAGCTGCTTAAGTGAAAATCTGACTGCCCAGATTTAGTGTTAATGAGAATCTAGCTTTTATTCTAAAACAGGTTTGATTCTTTCTCTCCTCAGTCAAGAAGGATGAGCGTTATTCCATATTTTCACCTCATTGCAAGACTCAGAATGACAGGTTAGAGTTTTTTAAGTACTGAGATACTGATATCTGATACTGAGAAAGGGACAGGGAGAAGGCCCTATGATAGCAAAATGCTTTTAATACTTGAGTAAATTGCAGGTTGTATCCAGACTGCTTCCACTCTGGGAAGTGTATGGAGAACAAAAACAAAACAGATAAGGAAACATCTCAGAAAGCATTAATTGTGTGGTAATATTTACCTACAGGTGTAGGATCCTGACCGTAGACACCCATATTTAAACACCTAAAGATTTTCCAACTTACAAAATACCTTATACCTTTTGTGGGAGAAAAACCTTTAAAACAGAAGTAGATAAAGTTCAGACCATTTAGGTGTGTTCTTAAGTATGAGTTTTGGGGAAGAGTTTTCAAACTCCACTCAGTATTGAGCTAACTGCTCAATCAAGAGGTGGTCCAAACCTGGCCTTGCTGTTATAGTAGGGGGAGAGTTGCATCATGCAGACCAAAAATTGAGTATTGCACTAGCAAGGTGTCCTTACAGTCCACGTGTTTGCCTCCCTCTTGTAATAGACAAACTCAGTTTATTATCATTTTGTTGAGTCCTTCCACATACGAATAAATCTGCACCTAGAACACTTGGTCACTACTCTGCATTGACAAAAATGCTACCCTGTGTGTTTAGCCTCAGTATTGATGTTTGTTTGCTTTAAAAAGAAAACATTTACATACAGAATGACTCATACTCCATAACATGCCTAGTGTTATGTTATTGGGCCACAACAACCTGTGCAACGCTACAGACATGAGGAGGAGTGTCTGGAAAGCTTCCCAGCAAGAAAGGACCTGGGGGTGTTGAGTGACAGACACCTGAACATGAGCCACCAGTGTGCCCAGGGTTCTTGAAGTCCAGGGGCATCCTGGATCAGTGTGGCCAGCAGGACCAAGGCAGTGTTCATCCCCCACCCCCTCCGCCCCCAAGACACTGGTGAGGCCTCACCTCATATATTGTGTTCAGCTTCGGGCATCTCAACAGAAGATAGACACTAAGGTGCTGGAGTGTGTCCAAAGAAAGGCATCAAAGCTGATAAAGGGTCCAGAGAACAAGTAAGGAGGCTGTACAGAGATGGGTGCCTGTCTCCTCTCTCAAGTAACAAGTGATAGGACAAGAGGAAACAACCTCAAGCTGTGCCAGGGAAGGTTTAGGTTGGATATTAGGAATAAATTGCTTTGCCAAAAGGGTTGTCAAGCACTGGCTTGATGGAGGTTGCCCAGAGAAGTGGCTGAATCATCATCCCTGGATGTGAAAGTCTTATAGATATGTCACTTGGGGCATGACATGGCTTAGCAGTGGACTTGGTAGAGTTAATTTAATGGTCAGACTCAATGATCTTAAAGATCCTATAATTCTGATGGCTTTCATGCATGTGTAATCACACATTAGGAGTGATTCTGCTGATTTCAGCAGCGTACTAACCAAAGTAAACCACAAGAAGACATTCCACCAAACACATGTCAATGAGGATGTCAACACTTTATAAGTAATATGAGGATAAAGCCTGTTGGCCCATTCATAGCCCTGTGACCCCAGTACCTTCTATGTGTCAGAAACCACATGAAACTGACTGAAAATTTCAACCACTTCACTGAACTTTTTACTGCTGGACAACTACAGCATGGGTNTCTGACTGCCCAGATTTAGTGTTAATGAGAATCTAGCTTTTATTCTAAAACAGGTTTGATTCTTTCTCTCCTCAGTCAAGAAGGATGAGCGTTATTCCATATTTTCACCTCATTGCAAGACTCAGAATGACAGGTTAGAGTTTTTTAAGTACTGAGATACTGATATCTGATACTGAGAAAGGGACAGGGAGAAGGCCCTATGATAGCAAAATGCTTTTAATACTTGAGTAAATTGCAGGTTGTATCCAGACTGCTTCCACTCTGGGAAGTGTATGGAGAACAAAAACAAAACAGATAAGGAAACATCTCAGAAAGCATTAATTGTGTGGTAATATTTACCTACAGGTGTAGGATCCTGACCGTAGACACCCATATTTAAACACCTAAAGATTTTCCAACTTACAAAATACCTTATACCTTTTGTGGGAGAAAAACCTTTAAAACAGAAGTAGATAAAGTTCAGACCATTTAGGTGTGTTCTTAAGTATGAGTTTTGGGGAAGAGTTTTCAAACTCCACTCAGTATTGAGCTAACTGCTCAATCAAGAGGTGGTCCAAACCTGGCCTTGCTGTTATAGTAGGGGGAGAGTTGCATCATGCAGACCAAAAATTGAGTATTGCACTAGCAAGGTGTCCTTACAGTCCACGTGTTTGCCTCCCTCTTGTAATAGACAAACTCAGTTTATTATCATTTTGTTGAGTCCTTCCACATACGAATAAATCTGCACCTAGAACACTTGGTCACTACTCTGCATTGACAAAAATGCTACCCTGTGTGTTTAGCCTCAGTATTGATGTTTGTTTGCTTTAAAAAGAAAACATTTACATACAGAATGACTCATACTCCATAACATGCCTAGTGTTATGTTATTGGGCCACAACAACCTGTGCAACGCTACAGACATGAGGAGGAGTGTCTGGAAAGCTTCCCAGCAAGAAAGGACCTGGGGGTGTTGAGTGACAGACACCTGAACATGAGCCACCAGTGTGCCCAGGGTTCTTGAAGTCCAGGGGCATCCTGGATCAGTGTGGCCAGCAGGACCAAGGCAGTGTTCATCCCCCACCCCCTCCGCCCCCAAGACACTGGTGAGGCCTCACCTCATATATTGTGTTCAGCTTCGGGCATCTCAACAGAAGATAGACACTAAGGTGCTGGAGTGTGTCCAAAGAAAGGCATCAAAGCTGATAAAGGGTCCAGAGAACAAGTAAGGAGGCTGTACAGAGATGGGTGCCTGTCTCCNACAGACATGAGGAGGAGTGTCTGGAAAGCTTCCCAGCAAGAAAGGACCTGGGGGTGTTGAGTGACAGACACCTGAACATGAGCCACCAGTGTGCCCAGGGTTCTTGAAGTCCAGGGGCATCCTGGATCAGTGTGGCCAGCAGGACCAAGGCAGTGCTCATCCCCCACCCCCTCCGCCCCCAAGACACTGGTGAGGCCTCACCTCATATATTGTGTTCAGCTTCGGGCATCTCAACAGAAGATAGACACTAAGGTGCTGGAGTGTGTCCAAAGAAAGGCATCAAAGCTGATAAAGGGTCCAGAGAACAAGTAAGGAGGCTGTACAGAGATGGGTGCCTGTCTCCTCTCTCAAGTAACAAGTGATAGGACAAGAGGAAACAACCTCAAGCTGTGCCAGGGAAGGTTTAGGTTGGATATTAGGAATAAATTGCTTTGCCAAAAGGGTTGTCAAGCACTGGCTTGATGGAGGTTGCCCAGAGAAGTGGCTGAATCATCATCCCTGGATGTGAAAGTCTTATAGATATGTCACTTGGGGCATGACATGGCTTAGCAGTGGACTTGGTAGAGTTAATTTAATGGTCAGACTCAATGATCTTAAAGATCCTATAATTCTGATGGCTTTCATGCATGTGTAATCACACATTAGGAGTGATTCTGCTGATTTCAGCAGCGTACTAACCAAAGTAAACCACAAGAAGACATTCCACCAAACACATGTCAATGAGGATGTCAACACTTTATAAGTAATATGAGGATAAAGCCTGTTGGCCCATTCATAGCCCTGTGACCCCAGTACCTTCTATGTGTCAGAAACCACATGAAACTGACTGAAAATTTCAACCACTTCACTGAACTTTTTACTGCTGGACAACTACAGCATGGGTGCTTCTGTCAAGTCACACAGGACACCAGTCACAAAGCAGAGAAATGAAGCCGTATCTTACAAACTCCAGCTTGTACACCAAAGATCCTGTCAGTTACGAATTTTAGTCAGTCATGGCAAAAATGTTTGAGTTGAGGAGTCTTGTAGACCTTTTAATCTCTAATAGAGATGCATATTGCTCAGTGAGTCTGAGCTCACATGAGTTTAAGATTATATTCTTGCTGCCTGTCTGACCGGAGAGGAACAGGTCAATTAAGTGAACTTTCCGGGAAAGTAAAAACCCTGCAGTGATTCTGCTTTGTGCTGCAGCCCCATAAAATGGTCACATTAGGTTTGTTTCAGTGTAAGAATTGGAAATGTCAAGGAAAGAGAAAGCAGCAGAAATATTTTTTTAATTAATCAGGAGGGTAAAGTCTTTATTCTGAATCAAAATTTTAGTTCACTGTAGTCTTAGAGCTGTAACATTTTGGTGAGAGAACAGAGGTGTACTGTGGAGGTCCTGTCTGAGGATGGCTGTTCAAGAATCTTTAGAAGATTAATATTTTGGTGTGTTGGCAAAATGCCTTTCTAAGCACAAACTTTGTGCCTACAAATGGCCATTCATGCCATAATAATATATATATATATCCTTCCTATGTTAAAACATGTTGCTTTGCACTATCTAATACCTGTTGGACTTAATTCTGATGTTGAACACCGGTGCATGAAGCAATGTATGAATAGATCATTTCATGCCAGTGAGACACCTGTCACACATTTACATCATTATCAGCCAGAGACAGAATCATGATAGCAATTTGAAGCTGAAATGTTCCATCTCCAGTATCCAAACACTTGAGAAGTTCACTCTTCAGAAAATGCTCAAGTGCTGGAGCCCCCAGCACAGGAACAATCTGGAGGTTCTGGAACATGTCCAGAGAAGGGCCATGAGGACGAGCAGAGGCTGGAGCAGCTCCTGCGACAACAGGCTGAGAGAGTTGAGGGTGATCAGCCTGGAGAACAGAAGGCTCCAGCGAGACCTTCTTGTGGCTCCCAGGATCTGAAGGGGCTCCAGGAAAGCTGGGGAGGGACTACTTAGCATGTCTATTAGTGATAGGACTGGAGGAAATGGATTACAACTAGAGATGGGTGGGTTCAGATCAGGCATGAGGAAGAATTTCTTCCCCACAGGGTGGGGAGACACTGGCACAGGGTGCTCAGAGAGGTCAGGGAAGCCCCAACCTTGGCAACCTCAGGCCAGGCTGGATGGTGCTCTGAGCAACCTGCTGTAGTGGAAAGTGTCCCTGCCCTTGGCAGCGGGGTTGGAACTGGATGAGCTTTAAGGTCCCTTCCAACCCTGATAATTCTATGATTCTTTAAAATAGCTGGGCTAGTGCTGTTGCATCTGGGGAGGGGGGATGTGTCCAGCTGATATCACAGAAGCAACCAGGAAAATATCATTTGTTTCAGCTTTTTAAGGAAGTGTTGTGTTGCCCAAAGGAGGCACACAAAGCCAAGTGCAATCCTTCCTGTAGAGACAGTATCATAATAATACATGATTAGCCATTATGATCTCCTGTCATTTCACCCTAGGAGAATTATGGCTCTCATACTGAGGATGTAAGACTACAGATGGAAGACTGCCTGCTACAAATTTCTTATAAGGCTGCTGCAGTAAATCTCTTGGAGAAAAGTCACTGCCAAAAAAAAATTAAAAAAATAACCTATGCTAAAGAGACCTGCCATTTGTTTTCATGAAGTGGGAAGAGGGGAAGTGGAGGTAGATTATGCAAGGAAGGATTCATCAAGGAAGATTCATCTTTTTTCTCAGAGCAAAGACAAGAAAAGAAACATGGCAATATGTTGCTCTGGCTTTCTGTATAGTATTTTGTATGAGAGAGAAGGAGTAGAGACATTACTTTGCAGAGACTGTCTTAGGCTGTGAAGGATTTTATGGCTTAGTTATAGTTATGGCCATGTAGAGGTTCCTAGGTTGGCACAGGTCTGGACTGCTTGTGGAGAACATCTACAGTGGGCTCAGGATTGTCCTTCAACTTGGTTGAAAGCTTAAGACCAAATAGTGCTTTATCACGGACACACACCTTATTCATATAAGCAGTGTAGGTGAACAGAGAGTGATGGAGCTTAAAATACTGATGCACGAGTCCTTGAAAGTACTCTTAAATGAGGTTGAGTTAAACCAGATAGAGAGAAGGGACTGTCACAGAGCTCAGCAAGGTTCAGCTACAGAATGCAGTTGGCACCATACATACTGTATGCTATATATTTACACAGTACACACACATACAGTGCAGCTGGAAGCTACAGCTGGCAGAAGATACCAGGGGTTCACATTGAATTTCACTGGACTTATCCTTCTGGGGTAAAGGTTCCAGCCTAACTGCTTGGCTGTTCTTTGGGTCACTCATGTTCACCTTTAAAATGAGGGTATTAAAAATCTGAAAAGCAATTAATTTTTACACAATTCCCACCATTCCGATTACAAAAACAAGCATGTATGTATAAAAACAGGCAAAATAAATTATTTGAAGTTAAAAACCACAATTTCCATGTTTCCTACACATACAGACAACCTTAACTTTAAACCCACAGTGTTTAGTGAAAGCCTGTAAGTGATCATAAGAATGTTTGAAAACATAGCATTACATTAATTTTTCTGTCTCACAGAGAAGATGGAGGTTTTCAGAAGTTCTGTGCATACATCAGCTCCTGTAATATTGACTTACTTATTTGAAAAAAAAAAAAAAGACATTGCTTATTTAAGAAAATTACTTTAAATGCTTTTATTATTTAAAATGTTTTTATTATTTAAAATTATTTCTTTATTTATTTGAATTATTTTAAGTTAAAAGCTACTGTAACCTAGCTGGTTTAATTGAAGGGTATACATCCTTACTGGTTCTGAACAGGTGAATGGTACTGTAAGCAATGTGTGTGCTCCAGAAGATGTGGATTGCACCAGATCATCAGCTCTGGATATCAGGCTGCCTGTGCCCTCTGAACCAGGCTTATTTTTGTCTGACACAGCCTCATACTGACAGCTGTGGGGGTCTAAGACCAGAAAAAAACTCAGGTGAGGAAAAACACTTGTGTTAAACATCAAAGAAAAACTATTGGCTGATGGTATTATTGAGAAGAGTGAGTCCTATTAACTCCTTCAAGCTCTTTTTCTTGTCAACATTTTATATTTTACTAACAGATCCTTGATTACATGGAGGTTGTGGCTCACATGCAGGATTTGCTGCTTCTGATTGTTCATTCAAACTCAGATTATTTTACTGAAACGCAATCAGTCCATTTTCCTTGTGTTAGTTTTGTTCTGGCTACATCTGTTTCCTTTGGCATAGCATTCCCCTAAATACTAGAACAACATCCACCAAGTAAATTGTTTTATGACGTGTAGAAAGCCAAGATTTGCTGTGGCAATATTGTTTCTCTGCCTTTAACCACTAATTTAGCACTACTCCAGAATGTTCTGATTGCTTTTTGCTTCTTCCTGACAGCCTCTAGTCACCTGCACCAGGTTTTTCTTCCTATTGATGTTTCCATCAACAATTCCCAGGCTGGAGAAGACTTCCAAAGTAAAAGCAGGAACAGTTTGCCTGTAGGTAACAGGCTGACATGTCTCAGTGTTGAGCTGGTGACACTGAGTGATAGCTTTTGCTGTGTCATCATCACAGCTGTAGCAGACAATCATAACTGTTTAACTCCTGTTGCAGGACTAACCACACATCTGAGATACTGGGGTGAAGGGGCTCAGGCAGCAGGCTAGGGATGTGTGAGAAGGTGGGATAAGTGCTAATAAATGACCAAAGAGGTTTTCTTTATTCCTCCTGTGCCTTGTTACCTCACTGATTAGATTCCATAAACCCGGCCAAGGCAGGTGTTGACCACAGAACCTCTGGCCACCAGCAGCTGCATTATTTTCCATGGCACAATGGAAAAGCCCCTGGGCAAGATGCACTTTTTGATAGGGATGCTCTGTCAGCTCTTTCTGGTGGAAGAATGAAAAGTGTGTCAGTTTGAAATCAGATTTGGTTAGATAGTTTTCAAGCTGAAATATGGAAAACATTTAAAAAAGGAAGTGGGGATTTTTAACAGCATTTTGGGAATGTTGTTTACTTTAGTTCATCCACTAGGTCTATCCAAGGTGAGGTATTTGTGATAGCTCATTAATAGAAAGACTCTTGCAAACTTTAAAAGGAGATGAGGAAACCTCTCTCTCCTTGCTTCTGATCTTCATTATACAGGGCCCTGGTCTTATCCACCTTCCAGGAGTTTAGTTGGCTGAATTTTTAACTTTCTGAGCCCAAGGTTGGATTTTAAAAATAAGAAACATGAGGTGGTTTTCTTGTTTGTTTTTGTTGCTTTTTTTTTTTTTTCAGTTGATGAGCTAATTACTAAGATACTGCAGATGCTGTTGGAAGTTTTTGAAAGGAATGCCTCACTCCTTGAACAGTTTGGGTTAGTGACAAAGGGTGAACTCTAGTATAGATTAGACAGTGTACTTCAGGTATCAAGATGTCTGCTCATATTTAGGGCAAGATTTATACATTGCTATCAAAGAACTTTCAGTCTTCAGTGAGAAAATGCTTAGTCAATATATTTTTTAAACCAAGAGACCTTGATTGCAGTCAAACTGAGGGTCAGGTATCAATCTCAGAGAGCTTCAGTTGTGACTGAGAGACCTGCCCTCCTTTTCAGGTTCTATTCCACCATATTTGTCAAAGAGCTCCACCTTAGAGGCTTTCCTAGAACAAATATCATCCTCCTGTGAAGCTTTTCTCTGATCAGAGCCATGAATTCCACTACTGCTTGCTCAGCAGGGTGAGGATGTTCTCATCCTAACAGCCCCTCGAGGCAGGATGGTGGGCACTCTGGCTGGGGACTCTGCACCATCTAGAGGTGGCCAGAGCCTCCACCCAGGTTGAGCTGCTGATGGTAGGGGTTGTGGTGCAGACCTCATCCTGTGGGAAATGCCCAGACCTTACTCTGGGAGTACAGATGGGTGGTAAACCTGCCTGCAGAAGTTATGCCCAGGTGGAAGATCTTCTGCAGCAAGTGGCTGAGCTCCAGCAGACAGTCAAAAGGCTGTGAAGCATCAGAGAGGCAGAAAAGGAGATAGCTGGAGCCAGGGGATAGCTGTAGTGGACCAGCAGCCTCTGGCTAAACAGCCAAAAACTCTTCCACTAGCACACCCAGAAAAGGGGGAAGCTGACAATGCTGAGGAATGGGAGCTTGTACAAGTAAGAGCCATCCAGAGGAAGAAACCTCCTCGCCAAAGTCTGAGGTGCCCCTGCAGAACCATTTCATGCCTCTGCAGACTGAAGAGGGGTGAATGGTTGAAGCAGATAACACCTCTGAACTGAGGAAGGCAGCTAGATCAGCTCCCTTTACAACAAGTGCCACCAAGAAAAAGAGATGGGTGGTAGCAGTGGGTGACTCTCTTCTGAGGGGTACAGATGCACTCATTTGCTGCCCTGACCTCTTACCTAGCAAGGTCTGCTGCTTACTGAGGCTTCAAGGATATCACATCCAAACTTGGTACATCCTACTGACTACTGTCCATTTCACCAGTAATACAGCCTGAAGCAATCTCAGGAGCATCAAGAGGGACTACAGAACCCAGGAGCAGTGGTGAAGAACTCATTACTCAACAGGTAATTTTTTCATCAGTCCTCCTGGTCAAAGGGCTGACTGAATTGGGAAAATCAATAAATGTCTACAGGAGTGGTGTCACAGCCAGGGCTTCTGCTGCTTGGATCATGGGACTTGTTTTGGGAAATCCCATCTCCTGGGGACTGATGGAGTCTAAGAGAAGTGTGAGAACATCTTTGGCTACAGCCTTGCCAATTTAGTAAGAATGGGGAGGAGAACCTAAAATGGGTTGTGATCAGCAGCACAGAATCTGTCTATTGTGGCCAGTGGCATTCCCCAGGGGTCATTTCTGGGTCCGGGTTTGTTCAACATCTTCATCAGTGACCTGGATGAAGGCACAGAGGGACCCTTAGCAAGTTTGCTGATTAAACTAAACTGGGAGGAGTGTGTGACACACCAGAGCTGAGCTGCCATCCAGAGAGACCTGGACAGGCACCAGTACAGTTAGGGGTTGCCCTGCTGGAAGGCAGCTACTTGGAGAAGGACCTTGGAGTCCTGGTGGACAGCAAGTTCTCCATGGCACAGCAATGGGCCCTTGTGGCCAGAAAGGCCAATGGCATCCGGGGGGAATTCAGAAAACTGCATCCAGCAGGTGTAGGGAAATTCTCCTGCCCCTCTGCTCTGCCCTGGTGAGACCACATGTGAGATACTGTGTGCAGTTCTGGGCTCCCCAGTTTGAGACAAGGACCTACTGGAAAGCATCCAACAGAAGCTGCAAGGATGATGAAGGGACTTGAGCATCTCCCCTGTGAATGATGTTACTGGCATCACTGAGACCTGGTGGGATGGCTCCAGTGACTGGAGTGTAGGAAGAGATGGGTACAAGCTCTTCAGAAAGGACAGGCAGGGGAGGAGTGAGTGTCACCCTCTGTGTTAGCAACCATCTGGAGTCCTGATGGACTGGGGACAGATGAGGAGCTGACAGAAAGCTTATAGGTCAGGGGATGGCACTATCACAGTGGGGGTCTACTACAGGCCACCTGATCAGGAGGAACAAGGCGCTCCAAGGACAAATGGAAGCAGCTCCACATTCACAAGCCCTGGTCCTCATCTTGTTGGCAGGATGGTACAGCAGGGCACCACCAATCCAAGAGGTTCCTGGAATACATTAATGACAGCTTCCTTCTACAAGTGGTAGAGAAACCAACAAGAAGATGTGCTCTGCTGGACATTGTCCTCACCAACAAGGAGGGGCTAGTGGCTAACATGAAGCTCAAGAAGAGCCTTGGCTGCAGTGACCACCAAATGGTGGAATTTAAGATCCTCAGGAGCATGAAGGAGATTGTGCAGCAAGCTCACCACCCTGGACTTCAGGAGAGCAGACTTTGAGCTCTTCAAGGATCTTCTTGGTGGAGTACCATGGGATGAAGCCCTGAAGGGGAGAGGAGCCCAAGAAAGCAGGTCAGTATTCAAGGACTAGTTCCTCTGAGCCCAGGAGCAATGCTTCCCGAAAAGAGGAGAGGAAGGCAGGTAAGAATGCCAGGAGACCTGCATGGATGAACCAGGAGACCCTATGGATCAACCTGAAGGGGCTCTACAGGAAAGCTGGAGAGAGACTTTTTATATAGGCATGGAATGATAAGACCAGGGGCAATTGTTTTAAACTAGAGCAGGGTAGACTGAGATTAGACATTAGGAAGAAGTTCTTTACTGTGAGAGTGGTGAGACTGGAACAGATTGCCCAGAGAAGCTGTGGACACCTCATCCCCTGAAGTGTTTAAGACCAGGCTGAATGAACCTCTGAGAAACCTGGTCTACTGGCCCCCCATGGCAGGGGGGTTGGGACTAGATGATTTTTAGGAGCCCTTCCAACTAGAGCCATTCTATAATTCTGTGATGATTCCATGAACATCTCCAAAGGACACATTCTGCTTCTAACCACTGGTGGCTGGATATGTGAAGAGGAAAGTTCTTCCACTCCTACTTTTTTTCAGTGGGGGAGGCTAAACTATGGAAGAATTAGGAGAGCTGGCTGAACTTGGTCTCTCTTTAGAATGACTCTTCTGTAACGGATTGCCCATGGACTATTTTCCTGTGACATTTGTCCATCCTTTCGGGATTGGAGGACTAGATAACCTAGATAACTAGATAATCTCCACCTCAGCCACTGACTTTGCAGGAGGGACTGTGTTTGTTTTATAGTGCAGATTCATTCTGTTATGAGGGAGGGTTTGTTCTGTCACTCATCATGCAAGTCATTAAGTCATGGCAGGGGGAGATGAGCTACCCTGTCTCTAGAGTAGAGAGGTTGTTTCTTCTATTTTCTTTTACCTGGGTCCAACTGAGTATCTCTTGCAGTTGTTCATTCCATGTTTCTAGGTGGGCATGAAGTATCAGTGATTAGCACTTGTCACCATTTCAGTGATACACTATACAGAGCTGACTGTGACATCTGCAGAGGAGTGTTTTGTCCTCTTTGCATCAGAAAAAAAGGACGAAAAAAAATAATTAGTTCCATGTCTGTACATCTGAACATCAAGCTGTCTGTGTACAAGACTTCCCACTGCATGACTTCTGGGGCCATTGGTTCACTTGTATTGACACTGTGCACACACAAGCAAGACCTAGTTAATATTAGCTCTGAAAATCAGATCTCTTAACACTACTTCACAATGGAGAATCAAATCAGGAGTCTGCAGTATAGATCCAGGAATATTCATCCAGGCTTACTGTGGAATTTTTGATCCTTCTGTTTGACATGCAGGACAATGTGGTTCAAAAAAACCAAAGCTCCTATCAGGGAACAGCAGAGTAGGACATGTTACCAGACCTGAATCTTTCTGATGTACCACTTAAGAGACCTCCACACCCTGCTCCACTGTGCCCTTGGGAAACAGCTTCTGTCTCCAATAATGTGTGCACCATTCAATTCCTCAGAAGATAAAAATCAAACCATATTCTGGATCTCTTCTGGCATCCATGTAACATTCCACTTTTCCCCCACCAGGATATTCTGAATCCAATTTCCTACTGAAACAAACACTGTCTCAGTGATTCTACTTTCAAATAATAGCCAGAGTGTCCTACCCCCTGAACAAAACAGTGCAGGCTGAGAAACCAGGAGGAGCTCGATGATAGAATATGTATGCTATGGAACAAGAATCTGGCATCCTTCCCTATCCTACCAGGATCTTGTGGTGTTTAGTTGTTCTAATACATTATTAAATCACCAAGGATGCAGCATTTCTATTTCACATGACAGTATGGAGAAGCAAAAACCACAAGTGGTGGTTGTTTTATGTACATTTTACAGTATCACCACAGTATTCCCACCGTGGTAATCCCCAGTGCCTTCAATTCCACATGGTAAATAGGAGGGAATTCCTTCTAAAGATTTTATGTATAGCTGCATGACACAAAGTCTGATCAACCATCAGAGCTACCTTTATTTTCCTGGGACAGGGATGAACATGTAAATAGGAGGGAATTCCTTCCAAAGATTTTATGTAGAGCTGCATGACACAAAGTCTGATCAACCATCAGAGCTACCTTTATTTTCCTGGAACAGGGATGAACAGCTGTAGGACATATGGTGGTTCTGAAGACACTGGAGTCTTTACAAAAGTTTGAAGAGTGTTTTGCTATAGGTAAGCCCAGAGAAATGCAGCAGGTATCCATTAATTTACACCTATCTAGTCTAGGAATGCTTCCAAAGCAGATATGTAGAAGCTAGTTCTTTCAACCCACGTGATTTTGCTCTGCAAACACCATGCTATTTGCTGTTTCACCTTTGTTAACAGCAGGCAGAGCAAGCTTTCTGTGCTAAATGCTTTTTTCCTCCCAGAGCCTGTGTACAGGACAATGAAAACAAAGGCACCAGAGAGGAGCACATCTCCACTGGATGCAGGTGATGCTCTTTTCTTGTATGGCACAAACTCCACCTGACATTCAGGAAACTGCAGTTAATCACTCCGTGGCCAGCACACTGCAGAGGTGGAGAGTTCTGACTGCTGGTAGTTCATCGGGAGAGCAGTGGGTATTTCAAGGTGTGTGAATTCTGAACCAAGTCCTGCTGTACCACCACCCACATGCTGGAGATATGGGGTACAAACCAGTCAGAACAACAGTGTCTGTTGCCTTCCCCTCTGTGTTGTGCTTCTCTGCAGGTAATAGCTGAGCCCACTTGCTGAGCAACCTGAAGACAAGGTCCAGAATCATCAGCAGCTCAACTCTGCTTCTGAATGAATATTGAGACTGGGCTTCTGCATCCTGGCTTGGTCACCCTTCTCATGCCCTGCTCAGCAGCACACACGCATTCTCTCTTATCCCTTTTATGCTCTGGGCATGCAGGAGACCGACTGGATGAACCATGGTACTGATGGCAGTGCCTGTGCACCCCCTGTGGCTCAGTTACAGCTGCTTGAGCCGGTGCTTCCTCAGCCCGTTCAACTCTTGATTCATTTTTCTTGGTCACTAGGTGGCAGAATTGGTGTTATTAAATCATGTAGGATTTTTTTAAGGAACTGTGTAAAAGGAACGAGCAGGAAGGACTCCTTCTCATGGATGTGATCTGCAGATGATGCGTCACCTGCATCCAAGACATGAGAGTAAATTTGACAAGTTGTCCTGTTGATGTGATCTTTCAAGATTTGATTTGCTAATCTGGTGTCAACAGAGGTTCAGGTCTGATTCCACAGGACTATTCTGTTTGCTGAACAATTATTTGCGCTTTTAATCCAGAGGAATCTGTCTCTTAGAATTGTTCTATAGTGCTTTTGGCTAACACTAGTGGAAATCTAAGCTCACAAGTCATCACAGAGGACATATGTTTTGAGCTAAGGTCAAGAACTTTGAAAATTCAGGGTTAGAGAGCTTTTTTAACTTCTTTCTGCCAAAGTATTTTAGGCTGGTCTAAATCTTTAGGCCACACAATTTAAGAAGAACATTTGAATAATGTTTTTAATTCCAGGTACCTTTCTGATAAAAGGAGGGTGTCCAGCAAACGTGTAACAGGAATCTGATTTTACAGAGAGATTTTAAACTTACAAAATCTAGATATGATGTAGAAAAGGTAAACTTAATGATACATGAAGCAGCTGCAGATCAAAACAGCTTCTAGTTTGGTAAATTAATGTTGAAGTTGCTGTATCTTCTGTGCTTGGCCATAGCAAGGGATGATCAAAAGGAGATGCAAATGGGAAGATCTTGCAGTTTGGAATGCAACAGCTGTTTCCTGTCCTGGTATATCTGGAAATATCTGAAGGAGAAGGTAAAGAACTATTCTGCACTAGGTTTATAATGCAGCATAGAGAAAAAAAAACAAAAACAAACCAAAATAAAACAATACTCTTGCGAGCTTCTTTGATCCTGTAATTGGCATCTTTTGCTGTCCTACAGAAGTCTTTGGAGAGAGATACTCTCCCATAATTGTCCCAAAAGAATGCAGCTTGCCCATTCACTCTGTTTTCTGGCTGTTGACAAGGAAGCATGATGTTATGGTTTATTTCCCCTTGCATTTCATTCCAAATAAACAGCTGTCAAACTAGGAGAACCATTTGAGGAGAACTTACTGGCACAAGAACACCTTTCAAGTACCCACTGAAGTTTAGTGAGATTTTGAGATGTTGAACGAAAATTTTTGGACCTCGAGGGGTATTCTACCTGCAAAATAGTTCTCAACTAGATCCAGTTTTGCACTTCACAGGCTTCATGATCTTTTGAACCACATTCCCAGATCTCAATGTCTTTATTCTTGAGACCTGATTGCAACTCTCTGCCTTGAGCCCACTGGGAATTATTATACATGCACAATCCAATGCTTTTAACCTTAATCAGCTGTATTCCCGCTGGCTACCACCATTGAAGATTCTGAAGGAAATTGGTTTTCTGTGGTGATTCAAGTAATTTTTTCCTTTCTTCTGCTTCCCTTGGGTCTTTGTACTCAAATGTGTGCTTACCATTCTTCTCTAGGGAGTTTTTTTCTTATTTTTCTTATCAAAAAGGGGATTTATAACACATGAAAGTGTCATAGTTTGGCACTTAATGCCTTCTTTGCTTCATTCTTTAAGAATATTCTGGGTTCAGCTAGGATAGGGTTAATTTCATCAGAAGATGGGAGGAGCCACAGCCAGGATAAGCAACCAAATCAGGTGGGGTATTCCATACTGATGTCATAGCTGCTATATAAGGGAAGGGCTAGCCCAGGAAAGAAATGAGTTTGTGAAGAGACATCAGTTTTTGCAGGGATTTTCCAACCTAAACAATTCTATAATTCCAGCAAAAGTGGCATCTTAGACATATCTTACAAAAAACCACAGAAAAGTTCAGCATTGTTCTTCATAATAAAAAAATGCACAGCAAAAGATTAAATCAAAGCTCTAATCACATCAGACATCAGCCCTGCTTGCCTATTTTCCCCAGTAGACAGACTTGTACATACTCTGATCATGGAGTTAAGGGCAAAGCTGCTTTGTTCATATTCTTGGCCACTACTGCTGGTTATTGATGAGTGATACAGAAAGAAAACCTGAGTAAGGAAAACCTCACAGCCTCACGGAAAGTTTGTTCTTCTCTCCTTTGGGACAAGCTATCACTTCTGTGCTCCAAGTCATGCTGAACTGTGCCTGTTCTTAGAAATCAGGAATAACATCTCCCTGTATGTTTGAAATGGAAGCTGAGTTTCTTTTTGACTGGCGTATGTGAAAGCTTCTAAAGACAAGTGGTGTGGCTGAAATACTGGAGGATCCCATCAGTCCATTTCTGCTGGCTGTTGGAATTAAGTGCCTTGTGTAAGTATTGTGGCTGAGCATGATAAAATGTTTTGTCTCGTTTCACTGTTCAACTATGAGGCTTTATTTTCAGAAAGATGGAAGGGTCCTTTACAACTTTGTCAATGTCTGTAAAAATATCACTCAAGCTCATTCAGAATTTGCAGGGAGGTGGCCACCTTGCCATTTTGTACATTCAAAGACCCAGTTTGCCACCCAGCTGCAGTAACTGCATATCTAATTTAGAATCAAGGGATAAGCTCACAGCCCTGGGATTCTGCTTCTTTTCCAGCCTTAGAAGTCAGATCTGTTCTGTGTTCAAAGAAGACAGCAGCTATTTCTTTATGCATTTCAAAATTCTGCACTAGAACGATGATGGAAAGTATTTATAGCCTCCGCCATTTGGATGTCAGCAGAAATGTTGTTAGCTACAACATTAAAAATAGTTTTGCAATGATGATTTTTTTTTTGTATCCCAATATTTTGTCTGTTCTTGCAGAGCAGGAGGTTTAGCAGTTTAAGATGCAGTGACAGAAGGCTTGGTTTGTTTGGTTGCTGGACTTTTGAAGACAATAGGATGCTTCAGAACTTTTGATTAATTTTCAGAGATGATTGTTGCCAAAAATCAATGCTGACAGGATTCTGTTTGTTTTGGTTTGTTGTTTTATTTATTCCGTCTCCACAGGTCTGACTTTATCTGACATGTAATCAAAAAACTTCAGGAGAAAGGCTTCCTACTGTACCTTCCTGCAGGCCTATCTATCAGGCATCTTACTAGGATAACTCAACCTCAGATCTTAGTGGATGTAAGGATCTGGTCTAACAAAACACTTTACACAGTTGTTTTCAGATATGTGCTTAAATGGTTGGCTGTATGATGATGAACTTCAAGCACATGTGTGATGTTAACTGGCTGCTTGATACATTGCCAGTGCTTTGAGGACCTGGTAGGAGCTCTCATCTCAGCTGGTTGGTTTTGAGTTAGAACATCCCATCAAATAGATAATCTCAGAATGCATGGGTAGGCTTGATACCTCTCGGTACAAATGGCAATAGCTTTGTGATATCAGTGAGAGAGACAGCTCAAGGCTGCTTTCCCCAAGGAGGGAATTTGGCTCTGGAATGACCCTGTTGCAGATAGCCACTGAACTCTTGCTAGTTGCCTTTATTTTATCTGGAAATGATGATGCTTACCAAGACAGGACTGGAAGATGAGCTGTTTTACTTCATTGTGAGCCTCCAGTTGCCACACATACTAGTGCAGCTCTTGCAGACAGGACTGAAGGCTCTGCCTTCTCTGTCCAGTCAGCAAAATAACATCACCTTTCCCCTCCTTCCTGTATTCTGCAATGCTTTTATAAGACTGTGCATAGAAACCATTTGGATGTTTGTAAAGTGGAGCAGTGCTAGATGGGAAGGAGCTGTCTTGCAGTTAACAATGAAGAGAATCTTCTCCTTTCCAAGTAGTCTTGTCAAGGGTTAGGATCAGGGCAGCTCCCAGACTGATAAGAGATGCTCTCAAACCCCCTCCCTCCCCAAAGAGGAAGAGAAAGGGAATAAGGGAGAGAGACTGAGTCATTAGAAAAGGGAACTAGAGCAGCTTGAATGAAAATAAAAATGAAAATAATAATAATAAATGGAATATATACAAATATGTACAAAA
>VYZU01024792.1:31844-42768 GCA_013401355.1 Ceyx cyanopectus | reverse complement strand
CCAGTTATCTGCGTTTGGTTTTGTTTAACTTTGGATCACAGGAGCAGTGTCCACTGTACAGAGAGGAGGTTGAAGGTAGATGGACCTCTAAATGACTTGGAAATGGGTCACTGGCTACAGTCAGTCCTTACCTCTTTTCTGTGCTTACTTTGCATATTTATTTTTACTTCAAAATATATTCATCTTTTTATGAAAGGTCTTTCAAACTAGGTTTAGTGAAATGGAAGTGTAAAATTTACTATTTTGTGAAAAGCTATAATTTATAAATTAGCAAGATGACACTTGTCTTTTCTATGTTTGTTTTCCTCTGCTTAAGGAGGAGAATTTTAGATGTACTATGAAACTTCTGATACAATCCAAATATTTTTACCAGCTTGCACACATATCTCATTGAATTAATAATTAAAAAAAAAAAAAGCCTAAAAACTGTCAGTTCACAAGTATTTTCTTCTTTTATAAGAAAAGTCAGTGATCATGTAGCTGAAAGCCCTGTATGGAGTGGAAATTGTGAGATGGGGCTTCCAGCAATGCTCTGCAGCCCACGTGCTCTCTTCTCAGCACACCTGGACGTGCTGTTCATTCAAGGAATCTAACTAAAGGATGCTGTTATTGCCTATTCCTCGTCTGCAGAAGTAAGGAGAATAGAAAATGCTTCAAAACAAACAAGAGCAACTTGTCCTTACCCATGTGAAACATCTCAGGTTCTCAAGGTGCTGAGGCTGTATTTATCTTTAGGAAGCTTGTGTAGCCCTCTCATGGCTTTGCTGCTAAAGAGGGGAACGTACTGACACTCTCCTACCTTCTGCTGATCCCTGGTTTCTGTTTCAGCTGCTTGAGTTAAAACTCCCCTCAGGGGAAGCAGTGCTAGCCCAGGACCAGGGAAGCACCAAGGTGAGCTTTGGAGTGCAACAGCAGCATGGCCTTCTAACCTGTGTGGTGTGTGCCCATGGACACTAACCCCTGAGTTAGTTACTGCTGCTTGTGTAGGGTGGGCAGATGGCAGGAGGGAGAGGCTATGCTGCCTGTTTCAGTAGAGGTTCTTGTGCTATTCTCAGACTGCTTCCCTAACATCACTTTACTGCTTTGCAGCTTCAGATGAAAATGAGTGAGCGAGCCATGTCCCTCAGCACCATGGTGCCCTTGCCTCGCAGTGCCTACTGGCAGCACATCACACGACAGCACAGCACTGGCCAGCTCTACGGCCTGCAAGGTAAGGGGCTGGGGTTCAGAGAATCAATGCACTATCAGATCATGGCATTCTCGAGTCATCTCAATATCTGTACATCTCACTGAAGGCTGATGTCTGGTCACAGCCAGTTGCCACTGCTCTTTGGTTGCTAGAGAGGAGGGCACATCCCACTTTAAGATGAACAACTTGGCAGAGGAGTGATTATCAGGAGGTGCTCTTACTTTCCATGAGAAAGGGATCCTTTATTTCGCAAGTTTTTTTACAGGATGGCCAGTTACCAAGGCTGATCAATCCTTTCTGCTACCAAATGCTTATAATGGTATCTGGTTTTTTTTTGTTTGTTTTTGGTTTTGTTTTGGTTTGGTTTGGTTTGGTTTTTTTTTTTGCCAGACTTAAAACCGTTTGGTTCCTTTCTCCTATGGGTGTCTGCCTCATACTGAGAGTGATGCAGTCTTCATTATTCATTTTGTGCACTTGCTAACATTCATCCAAAGCAACTGCATCCTCAAAAACAGCTGAATTGTGGAAAGTAAAAGGAAATGGCCACAATAAGTAGTTCTAGAAAGCTGTTGCCTGAGCAGCTGCAGCGTTACCACTGTGTGTTGCAGAGTGGTCTGAAGACAGGCAGATGTCTGCTTCAAATACTGTCCTTGCTATCAGCCCCAGGGGCAGCACAGCTCTGTCCCCTCATGCCTGAAAATCTCCCTAGGCTGCAGAGAGGGAGAAATCGCTCCCCAGGGAGGTCTCTGTACCCTGTTGTCCCTCTGTGGTCAACCAGGGACATCTAGTGGTTACAGAGCGCATGGATGCCGGGAAGCCCACAGTCCCTGCAAGAGGGTTGGCACAGCAGTGCTGGCATGAGTCGTCTCTGCCCCTGCATTTCAGAGAGTCTTTGCAAACTGAACTTCAGTCCCCTGAATGCAAACTGCAGCAACTCACACTCACTGTTGCTGCTCTGTGCCAATTTCTCCCAGAGACACCTTTGGAGTAGGAGCTGCAGGTGCTTAGTACCCCTGAGAAGCTGGTCCAAAGACAGCATCTTGTAGGTGTGTATTTTCAGAAGGAAAAGAAAGCAAGCAACCAAAACCCCATTTGTATTTGAGAACACATTCTTCCACTGTAGGCTATGTGGATTGGCTGAGTTAGTGTTTGTGCAGAAGTTGGTATTAATGAGTTGAAGTCATAACCAGGACATTATGCAGAAAAGCCAGCAGAAAACAGACTGAACCCTTAGTAGAAGTGTGGCAGCCTGGAGAACTAAACGAAAGGAGCAAATTCCTGCCATAACTATTTTTACAATGTATGGAATAAAGGCTGAGCTTTTGGACTGAAAGTTTCCCTTCAGTATAGGGGCATTAGAAATGAAGCTCAGCTTGGCCATCAGGATACAGATTGTTTCTCTGTCATCCCTGAAGGTCAGGGCTAAGGGGCAGCTCTGCTCTTGGTGCCTAATCCTGCTGCAAAAAAACCCTGCAGGTAAAGCTGTGTTCAGCAGAAAACCTAAGGGGCTTTCTAGTACTAACAGAGAGATACCCTTTACCAACACCAAGCTTTCAGAATTACCTAGGCACACAGTTTAAAAGATCGTGATTTGGAAAACTTCGATTAATTTTTTGGTGGTCATGGCGTTCTGTTTGGGTTGTATTTTGTTTTTTGTTTTTTTTTAATCCTCTCACGAGGAGTTCTTCAAGGAATAATGAACAATAGATATTTTTATTTATTTTTCCTCTGTTTGTTTGTTTTTGGATTTTTTAATGAAGCTGGAGGTTGCAGAGGTCAGCACCTCCGGAACATGGAATATCACAAGCTGTGATTAAAAATTACAAGTGCTGGCAGCTCTGATGTATAGAGCCATATTCCATTCTGGTCCTCTGCTTTTCAGCAAACCATAAGCTAATTTAATTCCTTTTTTTGAACACTAGAGGGAGCACATAGCACGTAAAAAGCCCCAGCTAAAACCGGCAACCGTTGAAGAGGAGGGATGAACAATAAAAGATAACACTTAGATGCCTGTTCAAATTTGTTCAGTAAATTAGAGCATGGGAAGCTGACCTGCTGGTGGCAGCCTGTGGCACACGAGAACAAGACTGCCTGCAGCATTCTGACACAATCAGTGGCTTGGTCTTACTGTGCCTTACTGTAGAGGCCTTTATTAAAACAATAATTCAGCATTGACTTGACACAAGATAAATAGACTGTATGGGTGCAAACCACTTGTTTTATGTTTAGAAAAATAGCTTGCTTGTTAAACTGGGATAAAAAGGATCCTGGGAGATTGTTGCCATGAAATTGGGGTAAAAGTCTTTGCAACATAAGTAGCCGTGCAGCCAGCATTGTAATTTGGAAAGACACAGAAGTCCTTGTCTCATTCAGCAGACAGGGCTACGACTTCATTCTCTAATTAGATTAAGTTGCCAAAGTCTTGAAGTGCTTCAATTATTATTGGAAAAATAAATATGGAATAATTTTATGCTTGGTTATATAATTCTACCTGTATGAAGCAGCATTTTGCTCATTCAGTGGCAGACGCCTGAAATCTTCTATGCAAAAAGTTTTCAATGAGGTTAAAATAGATTATTTCTGAATTGGCTCTTAAAATTTTATTTTTTAATTTATAGAAAAAAACTGATGCTAATATTGTGAGCTAAAGCAAATTTTTCATTTAAAATGCCAAGTAGGGACTTTTAAAAAAGCTCATTTGCTTTGTAGAACTTTCTGGAACTGGAAAAGAAAGTCTGAGTGGAAGTGTTTCTGAGGTGGAACAGCAGATTAATCAGGAATGGGTTTAATTGAAAGGCTGTAATCTGTACCTTACATGGTCCTCTATATGAAACTGAGTGAGGTGCCTACTTCTTACTGAGCATTGTTCTGTGTTTTGTTTTTTGGTGTTTTTTTTTTCATCTGACTTGGTGAAGATGTTTCCAGCCCAGTGAAGCTTCATCGTACAGACACTTTTCCAACCTACAGGTCAGACCATCGATAAAAGACTGTAAAAAAACTTTAGAAACTCTTTTGTCTTCTGACAAACTGCCCCAGTGGATGGTGATGATGATAAGCACGGATGGAAACATGGAAAACTTCAGGCTGGATGAAAATTTCTTGCAATACAAAAGGTTTTTTTAAACTTTGTCAAAAGCTAAAACTATTCTGTAGATATTGGGAAGGGAAACAAAACCAACAAGCCCTCCAGTGTAACTTTTATATCTTCTAGCTGGACAGAGAAGAAGTCACTCCTTAAATATCTCCAAATGTTTTTGTATTGTAGGTATGTTGTAAATATATGAGACTCTCCTGTTGTAGTGTGTTCCATTTTGTCTTACAGCTGTGTGTTCATGTCAGCTGTCATCCTTGTTTGTTGTAATGCTTATCTTTAGTTATTTACATTATTGTTCAGCCTAACCCTTGACTTTTGAAATGGTGGCCAGTTTTAAGCAGCTATTGGATACTATTTTTCCTGTTTGAAGCCTGGTGAAGACTTGATTGACTTCTTTTGAAAGCACTCTATCTTCTATTTCCTGTATTTATTTCCATCTCTGTAAATGTTTAAATAAAAAAAAAAAATCCAGTTAATTTGTGGCATGGTGCTTTTTGTCATATCTATCAGCATCATGAGCAGCTGTTGTGGGGCCACTACAGCATTAGAAAGGAGAATGGAAGGGTGGACAGTGGGTTTCTGTTGTTTTCCCCCTCTCCACAGCTAAAGCTACACAACCACTTGTTGGGTGTTGTAATGAAGCAGAGTGAAAGATTCCACAGGATTCTCACAATGCCACAAACCATTTTTTTTCTGTTTTGTGACAGCATCCATGTTAGGCACCACTTTCATATATTGGCACCAGTACCTTTGTTTAACAGTAAACAGACTTTCCAAAAATAGCATGGTTGGCTACTGTGTGCTATACCAAATGGGCAGAGTTGTGTTAACAGCTGTAGGTTGAAGCTGTGACAACTTTGAATGCAAGTGAAGTGCTGCTCTTAGGGAAGTGGAGTTAAATCATTTTGTTACAGCATCCTGAGGTAATCAGTCAGTATAATCAATCTGTTTTAACTGGTTTGGGTTTAGGATCTGTGTATCAGTTTATTAAACATTATCAGCTGTGAAGTAAAACACTGGGAAAATATAAGATGTTGGGTTTCTACATCCAAAAACATTGTAATAGCAGAACTGGAGGTGAGGGAGGCTCACAGGGAAGCAAACTGATGAGTGTAGAGGAGGTAAATGTGTTTCTGAAGGAAAAAAAAAATCAATATGCCATCATTGTTTAAGATACACCATAGTGGAAAGATAAGCTTAATTTATTGTATATAAGGATTATGTTCATTTCATTTCAAAGCTGAACTGCTAACATAAGTGATTGAAAGGCATGTTATGACTAATAGGTCTTCATCTTTCAGTTTTACTTCTACTAATGTATTCCCTTTAAAACAACAGATGCTGCCAGCTCTATCAGGGATATGACAGTTCAGTAAATGCTTTTATTCACCTTTCACTCATGCAGTGATTGATAAAGTAAGACTATTTGTGGTTGAACAGTCCAATTACAAAGAAGACTAAAAAAGCCACTCTAAACTTGGCCTTTAAATTAAGTGTCATTAAATCAACTAGCTCTGATACTATTCTTTATAGTGAAACTGCCTGTGAAGGGTGGAAAAAAGGCCTGAAAGTAACTTTCCTTTGAATTACTGTGTGTGTATGACGCCAGATCAAGGACTTGCTTTATTTTAATTTGTGGTACTAAAAAAATAAATCACTTAATCTTTGCATCATTGCTGACTCAGCAAGGTCATTAGCTGAAGGAAGTGAGAGGATCATTACTCCTATAGGTACTGGCTTTATGGTGAAAGATTATCTATTTGGAGCTGGAGTATTTAGACTGTACAGCAGACTGTATGTGTACAACACCCATATGATGATGCCATTGTGTGTGCACCAGTTGTGTGCTGGTGGTACCTGACCCACTGGTGAAACCAGAAGCAGAATTGGAGTGGAAATCCTTCAGGTACCTGAGCTACACTGTCTGAAGACATGTACTTGACAAAACATGCTGCAAATCTATTTGTAGAACTGTGGGGCTCATGGTTACCTTGGGATTCAAAGAGCAGTGTGTGACAAATCCCTGAGAACTACTTTTTTTCCAGTCTCTGCCCTGCATGCAGGCTTTCCACATTAATAGAAATTCACATGGATTTTTTTATCTTGTCCTATATATAAAAAGGATGATAACAATTTTACAGACTAATTTCAATTGCTTCACCAAATTCCAGCACAGCCTTTTGTATCCATCCTTCTTTCTCATATGTCTACAGATCTTCCTAGACAACTTTGTCAAAGGCACGAAGCTGCTCTGCAGAGTTGTCCAAATGAGCAGGTCTTTGGTGCTGTGTAACCTCTCCCATTCATCTGGCTCTAGGTAACACTGTGATTCCTCAGAAGAGGAAGCTTAGAGCTTCTTCCCCCAGTTTTCAAATCCATGCTAAGAGAAGGTACTCTATATTTTGAGCAGGAATGACCAGCAAACTGCTAATAAGCACACTGGGTAGGTGCAAACTGCAGCAGGACTTGGTGAGTAATGATCTTAAAAAGCTAATCTTGAATCAAGTAGATTAATGAAAGAAAAATCATATCAAGACTTCAAATTACATTTCGTGTTCTTTGATGCTCTTATTGCAGGTAAGAGAACACAAATGCTATTATCTAGAATAGCATGGAGGGCAATATAAGTACCATAAATCATTGTGCTGCTGAGAGAAATGGGACAGCTGGTATCTTCTCATTTTCTGTTTTATAGAGGTAGATGGACTCAAACAAGGACTTGCTAAAAGTCATTCAAGACTTCAAGGTCATAATGAGTCAAAACTTTAATTTTATTGTTTTAATGAAGACAGTCTTACACTTTTTGCTTGACCAAGTGTTAAAACAATTTTCCCCTTTTTGAGGTAGGGAGGGTAGTGATCTAAGTGGGTTGTCTGGGTGAAGGCACTTTATTTTTTGTGTTTATACTGTTAATATTTAGTCTTAAAATTGTTAGTATTTAGTTTTGCCTTTCCTTCTTACACCTTATAGGAGAAAAAGATAATTAATATTTAAGCAGATGAACATCTCTTGAGGCTTGTGACTTGCAGCCAGAATGTCATTAACTTAAATAATCACACAGATAAAATTAATGCAATAAGAGTTGTATCTGAGTCCTGTTGCTGAGCAATTCTGGCGAGTGCATAGTAATACTGCTGCCTCAGGCACTGAGATCAGGGGTCATGAAGTGATATTTCTGTGTATTCATTAACTTTCACAAGGGCAGATTGATCTTCTGTTTCCATGAACACTAATGAACCATTTTCTTATTTTTAGGGAATATTCTATCACTACTGCTAGCCACATAATGTTTAAAGAAAATCTGTTTTCAAACAGAAGGCTCTAATTAGAACTGGGCCTCAGCTGTATTGATTTCCCTCTGCTTTCTCCGTGGATTTTACAAATGCCAGGAAATAAACTTGCCAGGAAAAAGTTTATTGTAGCAGTTTTCTGTTTAGTATTTAAAAAAAGGTGCTGAGACATTCAGGATGATTGGTTATCTACAGAAGTATTTTCCCTGCTGTCATTTTTAAAATACTCTGGAAATCTTAGAAAGTGAGAGAAAACGCAGTAAGGGCTCAAGAGCGAGAGGCTGGAGCGTGTCCCTGGCCAGGCATCCGGTCCCCCGAGCGCGGCCTATGGCGCGGCCCCGGAGCGCGGCGCGATCCCGGCAGCGGCCGCCTGGTGCCAGTCTGGCACTGCGCCGACCGCCACCCCTCTCTCCCCGAGCTGGGGCTTCCTCTAATCACGCCCAAATACCGCATACCTTCGCTTTTCCTTGATCCGTCATGCGACCTCTTCCACCTTTCTCCCGTATCCACCCTGTGCGCTCAGTCTCTTCCCGGGCTCTTTGTACCGAGTGCAATCTTTGAGTTAGACAGAAAAGGAGCTCTGGGGCTAAGCATGATAGCAAAAGGTGTCCAAGATGTCCCAGAGCAGCACAGCCATACAGCTTCTCTCTTTTGGCAATGGAGAGTGGGAGGTTCTGAGGCTTGCCTGAAAGATGGTGCACTTGCATGCATGGTTATTTTTATTATTAAATTATTCCAGCTGCCAAACTTTAGGTACCAGTCATCCAACTGCAGCAGGTTGCCTTTAAAGCTTCCAAAAATCTTAGCAAAAGGAGCAGGGTACTTCTCAGCACTCAGAGCAGCTGAGCAGAGAAAATTGAGATTCTGGGTGATTTATCCCACACTTGCATTGCTGCTACAGGTCACAACTTAAGTGAAAAGTTTTATATCATCACGTGAGGAAGTGGAACGTCTAAATGAGATCTTTTTTTTGGCTTAGGCTCTATTTCCAGCCCAACCTGGGATTCCCACTTGGAACATTTAAAAATGGGAATGACATATCTACAGACAAGAGTTGCCAGGATAAGCATCCAGTAATAGTCCTGCCATTTCCAGAAGCAATACAGTAAGGACCTCATAAAAGAGTGTGAAGAAGTCCTCTGGTCCTATCGGGCAAATTATATTTTAAAGGATGCATAAAAAAGAGACTCTAATTACCTGTGCTTGTTAAGGTGCTTTTGGTATTATTTTTTTTCACAAGATAATTACACCCTAGCCACACTTAAGCTCTGGAAAGTGCTTTATTTTAATATTTTTTTCTTTTCTTTGAATTGACTAGGTTGACTTTCCCTAACCTCCTGTCCTATACTTTTTTTTTTTGCTGTGAACTATAAAAAATCTACCATATTCCTCTGCAGAGGTGGACATGCTATTTATGTGTAGTATATATAGCTTCTAATCAGATATGTTTGTATTTTGAGATCACTGGACAAAGGACATTACAAATGGCTAAGAGAAGTTAAATTCACTTGTTAATATATTATCTCTTTTTTTTTTTTTTTACTGAGTAAAGAGTACTTAATTTTACATTGAGATAATACTGTATAAGGACCTAATGATATAGAAAGCCCTTTGTGCTGAAGGCAATGCATAGTTTTGGAATATATTGTCCATAAAACTGTAGTAAATAGTTGCATAAATACTTATTTATCCATAAACATGTAATGACTCAGCTGAAAGCCAGACAATATTAATGATGTATGAGCTCTATTTTTGGCACACTCAGTAAAATGAAAGTGTATCTACATTTACCATAAATGAAACACAGAAGTGTTGTTCTGCAGTGTAGCAAAAGGGAAAAAGGAGCAAAATAAGATTTATAGCTCCCCTGCCATCTGTGAAAGATGAGTCAGAGGGACCTATCACAGTGAGAGCTGTTTGGGAGCTCTGCTCTGGTGTCCCCTTGGTGCCCTTGAGTAACCTGTCCTTCAAATATTTGTCACAAAATGGAGACCAGTCTGGTCTTTCATGTGCCTTTTAAATCCACTGGGTGTAAGCTTAAAGGCAACAAGGAGGAACAAGAATGGCAATGATGGAGCTATATCCACATGGATCTTTAGCAAAATTTTCTTTCCTTAAGCTAAAAGAAGAGGTGGATTGGAAAAAGCAAGTCTGTGGTCTCTCCAGATGCCACCCCACCCTGCAATCATGGCAACCCACTTAAAGTATGATGCCATACACATCCTCATGGACTTGAGCTGCAGTAGCTCACTTAGCTTGATCCATCAAGCTACAGCCCATCACTGCTCACAGCTTCCAGTGGACATCTCTCTTGTGCAGACCCTGCAGCTCCCAGCAGGGGCTGATCCTTCCCAGAAGAGAACCAGTGGTCATTGACTTGGGGCTGGAAGGGCACTGAGGTACCTGATTCTTTTTTGGGTGCAGCCTCTCGGTGGAAAGTCTCAAAAGGAAAACTCTCCCTCTCTTTTATCCAAGGCAACTGTCAGTGGGGAAGGGGCTTGACCACCACCCACTGGTAGTCCCTCCAAGCAGCACTCCTGTGGTTGGGAAATAAGATGGATTTGATGGGATACCCAGGCAGAGAGTCTTTACTAGGAATACTGTCAAGTGACCTGCTTTGACCTGGTCTATTTGCACATTCTTACTATTTTCTTCCCTTTCTTCTTGAGAGGGGTTTTTAGCAAAGGTATTTTTCAGTATCAAACCAAAGGAAAATCAGAATGTATATTTTCAAGAAAGGCTGAGTAATTTTAACACCTGAAAGCTATGGTATGTCTCTAGCACAGCTTTTCATTTACTCAGAAAGGTAGCTGATATTGCAAGAAAAAATGCCTCTGTGGAAAACCTTTGCTGACCTTTTACAGTGAGCCAGTCAGGTTCAATCCAAGGCCAGGGCCCACCTAGAGCAGCAATATATAAGATGAAAATTCCATTTAGCTTTGTTTTGGGGGAGTGGGGGGGAAGATGATGGGGAGGTATGGGAGTGTCTTCTGTTTCCAGCATTTGTTTATCCCATGTATTATTCAATTTTCTTGCTTACAGAGTGAAACAAAATCAATTGAAAGCTCTTTTCCCTTTGCCACACATGACTGTCAAATCCTTGTAGAAAATTGCTTAAATTGTGTGATCTATGGTTCAAAGAGAGAACAGAATGCTTAATTAGAGTTTAATTGTCTTGGAAGATTTGGTGCTCTCTGATTGCTTTTAGTTCTTTACTTGCTCAGTAGTTTCTGTTGAAGTCTGTCTTCATTTGTAGCAGAATCAGGTGCACAGGTTGAAACTCCACAGTTCAATAGCACCTGAGAATGTATTTTCTCTTCAGTTTCATTCTTGCGTGTGTATCTGGCCAAG
>VYZU01024792.1:1497-31367 GCA_013401355.1 Ceyx cyanopectus | reverse complement strand
GTTGTTCTGCAGTGTAGCAAAAGGGAAAAAGGAGCAAAATAAGATTTATAGCTCCCCTGCCATCTGTGAAAGATGAGTCAGAGGGACCTATCACAGTGAGAGCTGTTTGGGAGCTCTGCTCTGGTGTCCCCTTGGTGCCCTTGAGTAACCTGTCCTTCAAATATTTGTCACAAAATGGAGACCAGTCTGGTCTTTCATGTGCCTTTTAAATCCACTGGGTGTAAGCTTAAAGGCAACAAGGAGGAACAAGAATGGCAATGATGGAGCTATATCCACATGGATCTTTAGCAAAATTTTCTTTCCTTAAGCTAAAAGAAGAGGTGGATTGGAAAAAGCAAGTCTGTGGTCTCTCCAGATGCCACCCCACCCTGCAATCATGGCAACCCACTTAAAGTATGATGCCATACACATCCTCATGGACTTGAGCTGCAGTAGCTCACTTAGCTTGATCCATCAAGCTACAGCCCATCACTGCTCACAGCTTCCAGTGGACATCTCTCTTGTGCAGACCCTGCAGCTCCCAGCAGGGGCTGATCCTTCCCAGAAGAGAACCAGTGGTCATTGACTTGGGGCTGGAAGGGCACTGAGGTACCTGATTCTTTTTTGGGTGCAGCCTCTCGGTGGAAAGTCTCAAAAGGAAAACTCTCCCTCTCTTTTATCCAAGGCAACTGTCAGTGGGGAAGGGGCTTGACCACCACCCACTGGTAGTCCCTCCAAGCAGCACTCCTGTGGTTGGGAAATAAGATGGATTTGATGGGATACCCAGGCAGAGAGTCTTTACTAGGAATACTGTCAAGTGACCTGCTTTGACCTGGTCTATTTGCACATTCTTACTATTTTCTTCCCTTTCTTCTTGAGAGGGGTTTTTAGCAAAGGTATTTTTCAGTATCAAACCAAAGGAAAATCAGAATGTATATTTTCAAGAAAGGCTGAGTAATTTTAACACCTGAAAGCTATGGTATGTCTCTAGCACAGCTTTTCATTTACTCAGNCCAGGCAGAGAGTCTTTACTAGGAATACTGTCAAGTGACCTGCTTTGACCTGGTCTATTTGCACATTCTTACTATTTTCTTCCCTTTCTTCTTGAGAGGGGTTTTTAGCAAAGGTATTTTTCAGTATCAAACCAAAGGAAAATCAGAATGTATATTTTCAAGAAAGGCTGAGTAATTTTAACACCTGAAAGCTATGGTATGTCTCTAGCACAGCTTTTCATTTACTCAGAAAGGTAGCTGATATTGCAAGAAAAAATGCCTCTGTGGAAAACCTTTGCTGACCTTTTACAGTGAGCCAGTCAGGTTCAATCCAAGGCCAGGGCCCACCTAGAGCAGCAATATATAAGATGAAAATTCCATTTAGCTTTGTTTTGGGGGAGTGGGGGGGAAGATGATGGGGAGGTATGGGAGTGTCTTCTGTTTCCAGCATTTGTTTATCCCATGTATTATTCAATTTTCTTGCTTACAGAGTGAAACAAAATCAATTGAAAGCTCTTTTCCCTTTGCCACACATGACTGTCAAATCCTTGTAGAAAATTGCTTAAATTGTGTGATCTATGGTTCAAAGAGAGAACAGAATGCTTAATTAGAGTTTAATTGTCTTGGAAGATTTGGTGCTCTCTGATTGCTTTTAGTTCTTTACTTGCTCAGTAGTTTCTGTTGAAGTCTGTCTTCATTTGTAGCAGAATCAGGTGCACAGGTTGAAACTCCACAGTTCAATAGCACCTGAGAATGTATTTTCTCTTCAGTTTCATTCTTGCGTGTGTATCTGGCCAAGTGATCTGCTAGCAAAGGTAACACAATACATCTGCACTCCTGGGCCTGATCCTTAGAGCTGATGACTAAATACCTAAAAAAATCCAGAGGATTTACACAGACCCAGATGTTTAGTTTTATTTGTCAAAGTTTTTAAAACCAGAAACTGGGTTTTCTGAAGATCTATGATTTTTTACATTGGAAGCCACCACTTACCCACCAGTGCCTCATCTGGCACCAAATGAACTGGATGAAAACTTTTCCCATAGGCAGCCTAGGTACCTTAATTCAGCTTTGCTTTGTAACCAGGCTCCTAAGATGTTGATATGCTGCTAGGTATTAAGAATGCATGAATTCCAAACCATATTCGTTGGGGTGGAAAAAAGAAAAAGAAAAAAAAATAGAAAAAAAGGTAGTCTGTGCCTTGATTTAAATCTCTGTCTTCAGATCTTTGTTCTGGCACACAGAGTTTGTTCTTCACTAGCTGAAAACAGATTTGTTTAAAATGGCATATGGGTTTGAGGAATGTTTTGTTTGGGTCTGGCTTTTTGTTAGGTTTATTTTGCTTGAATTAATTCCCATTTTTAATTCACTCTGGGGCTTCTGTCACAGAGAGGGCCAAAGCAGGGGCAGGAGCAAATAAAGGGAAGAATTTTAGCATCAGTGCCAAGTTATGCTTATGAAGATCACTGTGTTGTGATGCAAAGCCCTGCCTGAATCAGAAGTGAAATAAAGGGAAGGTAGGTATAAAAATTAATGGGCAGCTTTTCACACTGAAAGTCTTTACATCTGGTTCAGTATCAAGAGGTTTTTGGATTTGAGTTTTACTCAAGATTGGATATTTTTTTTTTTAAGTTTCACTTTATTTTTGCCAAGTGAGGATAGGATTGCTCATTAACTTCTAGCTAGTTAGACTTGTGCTCTTTGATTGTTGACAAAGACTTCTTGTCAGATGGGGAGAATTTGGCTGGAAAAACTTGTTACCTGTAAGGGTACTGGAATTAAGAGCTCCTTAAGTAGATGCATTTTCAGAAGAGTACTTCTTTAGTTTGTGTGTCTTCTTATTTCCCCTGGGGAAGCTCCTGTGCAAGCATCTTGTTTTCCTGAGGAGCCATTGTTTTAAGTAAGAGCATATAGCAGACCATATAAGAAAAAATTCCCGTCAGTGTCAGGGTTCTTCCAGGTTTCCTCCTTGAGTCACACAGCCCAAAATAGAGGCTGACATTTGAGCAAGCCCAGGTGATGTTTGTGTTATTTGCAATAGTCACCTTTTAATTCAACGTTAAACTGGGAAAGTGAACAACTGCACCATGAAAGGTGCCAGGAATCCTTTCCACTGATATTGCTTGGCTTGGATCAGGCAACCATGTATTAGAACTTTTGGGGTGGCAGGAAGTCAGCATCAAATGACAATGGCATTATTGTCACCTGTCACTGGGAATATTAATGTGTACATTAGGTCTGTAACACATCAAATGTGTCAAGAAATCCAAGCACAGTAGAAATAAAGAAGAAATATTTAGGAGAGGAATACTCACAATGTTATTTTTAATTTGTTTGGATCTACTAATAGGCTGGTAACAAATGTTTGTATATTATTTTATTATGTTTCTGCTCTAGTTAATTTGTTTGATTATAATTAGGGGATTCTGAAGGGTAATGCTAGCTTTTTTGTTTATTTTATTAGAAGAGTCAAGATTGATGCATCATTATCCATGAAAGGCTGTGAGTGCTTTTGACACATGTTCATTTATATACCCTGTAAGTCAAGAATACAAATCCTGGTACTCCAAAAGGTACTTTCAGATGTAGTTTCACACACTTTAAAAAATGTGGGGGGATTTTACAGATTTAGAACTGAAAATACAACTCCTGCTTTTCAGGGAAAACTGGCTTTATAGCATCTTCTAATTGTATTGATTTCCAGCACTGATTTGAGATGCTACTGCTGTTCCCAGGAGCAATATCTCATCCTGGCCTATTGAAGATGAGAAAGAAGAGAGAAAGCAAAAAAGAAATAATTCAAAATGCTTCTAAGAAAGCTGGACATAATTAAGGACTGAAACTTAAAGCAATATGATAAGCTGGAGACAAGTTGGTTTATGATAGTAATAAATGAACAAGTTGGGGTGGATTTTTCATTGCTGCTACGATGGTGGCTCTCCAGCAGAGATGCCATATGGATGCTTTGATGCACCTGCCAGTACCTACTACCTATGTGCAACCTCTGCTTTTTGATTGCTCGGTGTTATTAGAAGCAGCTGCAGGTTAAATCAACATTTGTATTGCTCTAAGTTGGATCAAGTGCTGTTTTACTGAAAAAAAAAATGTGTATAGGGTAGGAAATCTGCACCTGTGAGTGGGGCAATACCATGCAAACCAGCAGACAATTGTTGGGAGAGAAAGCCAGGAGCTGAAATGCACAGGCAGTATGTGTGAAGTTTAGATCCTGTCCCTATTGTCCATGCAGTTTCCTGCAGATTGCACCATGCATTCTCCATCTTCCTAAACTGTGACATCTCTTTGGTTTCCCCCTCACTATAGAGAATAACCTGATATGAAGCACTTTCTAATGAATGTCATTAGGAAAAATGTAATTTAATAGAATGGTGTGTTAGTTTGCACTGCAAGAAGACCCAAACCATTATTGTTTTATAATTTATGTTCTTGCATTATATTTTCCATCACTTTTTCAGCTTGTGAACAAGTCAATGAGCAGTCTCTTGTCAAAAATCCCAAGTAATGTTGTCTCTGATGCAGTACACCAAGGTGCGTTTTCACAGTGGTTCAGTAAAAACATCTTGATGGGAAATAAAGAGTCCCTCACCTTCCAGACACAGCAGTTTGTCAGATATACATGCTTTTAATTTTCCTTTGTGAAAAACCTGAGTCAAAGAAGTTGGAGAGTTACTCAAACAGATAATTGCACTGACTTTCCTATACAGGCAAGCATGAGCTCTCTTGCTGCTGAATGAAGCAGAACATACTTTTTGACATTGCAACATTTTTGAACTCTGCTTGTTTTGGTTCTTTGTGCAAGGGAACTTTTTTCTTTTAACTCTCCTGATACCCTCAGAAAGGGAATTGACAGCTGGAGCTGGAAATACTTTAGTAAAGTGCTGTACTTTGCTTAGGGTAAAGAGAAATGGGGTAGAAGTGGGTGAACATTGAAGTGAGGACAGCTTAGGTGTTGCCAGAATTGGTAGGGGTTGAGCTTCAGGATTTTGTGGTGAACTCTCATTTTCCTTCCAGCATCTGCCATAGGCAGGTGAGGGTGGAAATGGGAGCTGGTACCCAGCAACAGGCATCTCACCAACCTAATACGGCTTCAGCAGCAGTGGGAGAGCACTCTTCATGTGTTAAATTTTATTAATTTTATTTAAAATAAAGAATTAATCAGTTACCTCCAAGTGAATGAAAGTAAGAAGGTTGTTTTTCTTACCCTGATGATACTTAGTGGAGTTTTTCAAGTGCATTGTTGCAATGTCACTTGTTTTCCCACCATGTGCTGTCAATTTTCACACACCCTATTGTATCCAAGAACCAGAAGTTCTAGCTGGATTTTATTTTCTCTGTCTCTTATTGGCAGCATCCTGCTGAACTGCCATTTTAAGCTGTCCTTTGGTGGGTACATAATGAAGACCTGTGGTGGTATCTGAAGGGTACAAATAGATGAAATATACACAGAGGTATCAGGTTGGCTATTTCCACATAAAATATTGTAATTTTCATAATTCCGTCAAGATTTTCCCTATGCCACAAACATTTTCTACATACGAACACAGTACATAATGCATTGAAGTTGCTTTCATTATAAAGATGGCAGATGGGGTGTAATTTAGGTGGTGTAGAGCTATCTCAGGGTAGTATTCCAGGTCTTCATTTAGCTCTTACTGATGTGTTAAGAAGAATAAGTTGATTGTTGATATATATGCTTTGTCTTTCATTATGTTATATTTCTGCTGTGCAGGGGGTCACAGCAGAGTCTATTAACAACAACCATGGCAGAACCAGCTGATGGCCTTACAATCACATCAAATTATCTTCAAAATTGCTGTTAGTTGCTTTTTCTCCATTGTTGTCTCCAAGGTTTGGAGTCTGCTCTCCCAGCCATGACTAGAACTTTAATGGCTTTGTTGTCTGTTCTCTATTAGGGTTTTTATTAGTATTAATATGGTCTATTTTTCTAGCTGTCTGTTTCACTATAATTTGAAAATGCTTCTGAATTACAGGCTAAAGGGGTGCTCTCAAGGCAACATTTGCTAAAAGTTCATTTTAAAGTCATTAATATATGCCCCCAGCAAACCCTTGTATTAGACTATGCAGCAAAGGCCCTAGGATCCATCTTCTACAGACATATTTGGTTGACTCCAACTTGGAAAAGCTACTTTAAAAAGATCTTTTATATCAAAATAAAAGATTTTTCAGAACAGAGCACCTCGCTGCTCAAACGTACAGACTATAATCCACATATGAGTTTACACTGTGGTTGTCGTTTCAGAGATCATTAACTTTCTACAAACTTCAGGATGAGCAAAGTTTTTTTCTACAGAGGGAAAGACTGGGTTTTGCTGGATATCCATGAGGTCCATGTTGGCAAATGTAGGTGCTTCAGTTCCCACACGATAATTCACACACGGGACACAGCAAATTCCTGGGAAGATGGTCCCTGCTATTTATGGGGTGTATAAATGTATGTGTTCAACTTTGCTTGCTCTGTCTCCAGATGATTTAAGGGTTGAGGAGAGATATGATGCCAGAGCCCACGTGACTGCTGGCTACTGTAAGAAAGGGAGTTTTCCTATTGCTTTAATTAAATAACCATTTTCTTGTGAGCCCAGAGAGCTTCCATTGTCTTTGTCAATGGCTGCCAGGCAGGCAGAATTACAGCTGCCACTCTGAGTGATATAAACCTGTGGAAAGCAGGACACAGTGAAGACATGACAAATTGTAATTCCTGCAATGCATCTTTTAATCTGGTAAGAAGAAAAAAAGGAGAGCTTTCTCATTGCACATCAGTTTCACCAGTTAGATCTTTTCTATAGAAATATGTAGAAGTTTGTGGTATCAAAAGAAGTCCATCTCCCAAGCCATGTAGATTTCCCAAGACGTAGATGCCGTGCTTGGGCAGCACTCCCAACGGTTCCTGGCATCTCGAGGGTTTTGAGTGAAACTTTACCCTTCTCCACCCTGTTCTCAGTACTGTTTGAGTAACACATACAGGCTTAAACAGGAGTTTTGTTCTGAGGCAAATTTCTCCCTTTCTTAAACACTGTTTTCTTATCTCTGTAATATTTGAAAACAGAGCTTGAGATACGAGGCTTTTGCCTTAGGTTTGGATGAGGTCACTTGGATTAAAGCAGAGCTCTGGTCTGCAGACTGTATGGCATGAAACCAAAACAAAACACAACTGCATTAGGAAATAACTGACATTCTCTTGTAGGAAGACTTAGTTGCTATCTCTGTTTTTGTGGTGTCTTCTGCTGCATATCTCTTAGGTACCTAAGAACTTTTTCTTTGGCAGAAGCAAGGCAACACAAGAAGTCATCTTTTACAATTTACACACAGGATGGAAATCCTTATTTTCTTCCTGACTTCTTTCACTAGCCCACAGCAAACATTTGTCTTCTGTTTTCTCTAATAGGATGTGATTTGGTGTGACATCATATTTTGAAAGGCTGTGATTTAATGGGTGTATTTGATCCCTCCTTCCCCAACATGCACACACTTTGCAGAGACTGATATTTTAAAAATCCAGTGCAACCTCCTGGTGACTGAAATTTCTGTCAGAGACTTCTCCAGTGCTCTTGCTCAGTTGTGACTTTGCACAAGTCCATCACAGATAAACATCTTCTGTGCCAGGCTCACCAAGGACCACTTGCAATTCCCTGGTCCTGTGATAACACTGGGCTCTATACTGCAGATTGCAGTGGCAGAATTGAAGTTGCAGAGAATTAGCTACTGCCATGACACATACACTGAAAGTCACTGAAACAGGAATGTTGAATCTCTGATATTATTTTACTAGTATCAAGTATAAAAGTCCCCAGCAACACACTGATAACTTAAATATCCATTTCCTCCCCTCGCAGTATAGATTGGAGATAGAATTCATTCCATCAGAGGAGCACCCTAAGGAAATTCTGAGCTGTCAGGCGAAGCAGAGCTGTATATAAAACATCTCTGGCTCTATTAGTATTTGTGCCATTCCTGATGAGAGTCTTTAATCGTCCCTGCCTGATTCAGGGGAGACAGGAATATGATGTATTTTCTTTCCTGAATGAACTGTGCAGATATCTGGGGGTTTTTTTACATTTTTGTTCATTATTTAAAATAAATAGAGCTGGCACTGAGCAAATCCTATACAGTTGATTTCAGGTGGATAAGCTGGGATTGCCCTGACTGAAAAGAATCCAGAAAGGGCTGCTTTGGCCAGTGCTTCCCAAGGGGAAAGCTGCCAGATTCCTGCCTGGTGCCACCTGCTCTGAAAGCCTCGAGGTGTGCAGGGTGAACTAGTGGCCTTTCTTCAGCCTGTCCTGAACAACTGCCCCAAGCAGTGAATGACTTGGCAAGATCTGAACATCTGGTCTTTGTTCTTGAAACTGATTCTCCTAGGCCAAAATGTTAAAATCTCACAACTGACAACTGAGTGAGGACTCTCTGAGTGGTGAGAGGCCTGCCAGCACCTTGCACTTGGTCTGCTTCTCTCCAGTGCTCAGCAGTGGTAGAGAAACACCTTGGTGCCAGCAACCCTGGAGCAGGTGGGAGGGAGGCAGCATCCCTGTGGGCAGTGTCCCTGAGGGCAGAGTGCCTGCAAGAGATGATGAGCAGTTTGCAGTGGTCGGTTGTGAACATGTGTAGAAATTGTTCCCAGTCCTCCTCCTAGGTGTTGGGATCCCACATCTGGGACAGCAGAGTAGGACATGGAGGAAAAGGTTGGTTTCTGAAGGCTGCCCAAGTATCTTGCTGTCAAATATCTTGTGCTTTTTCACACTCTGTAGAGGAAGAGTGATTTTTTAATTTTGTTTTTAAAATAATGTTGTTCCTTGGACTTCTTTGGAACAAGGAACCTTGAGCAGTGTGGGAGCTGTTTGGTTGCAGCTCCAGCCTCTCCTCCTCTTTCCAAGGCTCAGAGCAAAGCATCACACAACCCCCTGGGTCTAACCGCATTGAGCAGGGAGGGATGACTTCCTGGGCATTCCCTTCCTCAAACTCCTCAGCAGCATCTGTATAATTTGGTAATGTGTGTAATTTGTAAATGCTGCATGACTGATAAGTCTGTTTATGTTGTTTATGTTTTCCTATATCAGTATTATAAAGACTATTTAAACCTTCTGCAGGTGGGAATGTCTTATATTTATTATATATTGAAAATTCCTTGCAAAAAGGCCCCAGCAACAAAAAAGAACGAAAAATTTTAAATTTTGTTTTGAAAATGAAAGTAATATACTATTGTAATAATGCAAATTTCCTAGTTGGTACAGGTACTTAATACTGAATTAATTAATTAACTAGAAAATATGGAATAAGAGTTTGCAAATACCACGGTAGAAATCTAATATATTTAAATTAAAATGCTACTGGTCTCTGCTGTAAATATAGCATGCACTTTGTTTTTGTACATGGTCAAACATAGAATGAGGCAATTTAGCCAAAGGAAATGATAAGCAATGTAAGCCATCGTTACCCCATGGAAATCTGCAGAATGCCAATAATTTAATAAAACATGGTCTTGCTAGATCAAATACTCCTGACTCTATTTGCTCTGCAGCAAAACCATGAGATCCAAGCAGAAGGTATGATGAGATACTGTGTTCTCTGAATCAGTAAATTGCTGAGTACCTAAAATCATCAGCTACTTCAATTATTCTTGGTAGCTGCATGTACCTGTATTTAAATAGATGTTAAGGTTGTGACTGTAAACAGCAAATGAAAAATAAAATTTTTAAAAAATCCATGCTGGAACAGAGAAGTGAAAGCAGATGATTTCTTGCTAAAGTGAGACAACTGTTTAAAACTGTGAAACCCAGTTTTAAAATGTAAAATGGTAGGATGATATGAAGAACTGTTCTTGCTGGTGGTGATGCTGAGGCTGGCAGGAGAGCTGATTACAGGTAAATGGCTGAAGCACAACAAATATATTGTGTGCTGTACATAAGTAGGCTATGCATTATGTACATCAGTGGTATGCCTTCACATGGGGAGTAAATGATGCAATATGTCAGTATGTGATACCAACACTTTTCAAACTGTGTTTACATATATTGGCTGCAGAATAAGCACTTCCATCTCTAAATTCCTATTATGGTTTGGTATGTTTAAAATTTATATTAAAATGCACATTGAAAATCACTATACTTCTCTCATCCTTATTGACTAAACTGGAGAAGTATATTGTTTAGGTATGTGGTATCTAAGAGCTTAAAACCAGTTCAAGGTCCCATGTACCTCCTCTGCAGTGATGAGCACCCTCAACTGCAGCCCAGCTCCTTGTTCAGGCATGAGTTAGCTCTTCCAAGGGAAAAAGCAAGAGAAAACCAGTATAGGAAAAGGTGAAGAAACCATGAGAGGTACATTATTGGGTGTCATGATCTTTGCTTTTGCTGCAAATGACTATGAAATATAGATACGATTTCCCTCTCACTTTCATTGTCCCTCCATCAGGCAATCTGCCCTGCGAAGTCTGGGCCCTCTTTGCCATGGATCTCAGGCTTCCCCATGGGGTCTTCTAGTGCATTTCAGGGACCTCTGCCATTTACAGTTACCTGCTGGACCCCCATGAGCCCAAGTACCACAACAATCCCTCCACGGGGGACTGCAAGCTCAATGAAAGAGATGATTGTTATGAAAGCATATTTGCTTTCCTGTTCAGGGAAGATTTTCTGGGATTTCTCCCTCTCATTTTTTCCTCAATTGGTGTAAATGCACATTTAATAGCAGATATTCTCCAGCATGAGTGCAAGATTGCCTTCAAATATTTCAATTTCTCATTTTCAGGTTGTTTTGATTCTAAGTCACAGTTAAAAAAGTGAAAACTTTCCAAATCTTTGAGCAAGAATCATGCAGGGTCTCCTGAGTCATGCTCTCTGAATTCTGTAGGGTGTGAGCTAGCTGGTCTATTTAGCAATTATGATGACACTGTTCTCACCATCTCATCTCCACTTGTAGTCCATTAGTAATTTTTTTAGGATATCATTCAAATACTACTGCAAAGTTTTCCAGAGTTCAGAAAACAAAATCATCAGAAGAAAAAATACGTCTGCTCTGCTGATGCATGCTAACATTTACTTGTCTAACGCATAAAATGCACAACTGATTACTCAGATATTCTTCCTGTTGCTGTTCCCTTTCCTCTGAGCTCTAACAAAATGTAGCAGATGGTTAAATTTACTGTATCATCTCAGAGCAAGAAAGAAGATGCTGACTCTTCCATTACGCAGAGAGAAGCACATGTGACCCAGAGGACTGCAGCAGGAATGGCCAAATAAGACTCCCATTTCTTACCAGGATCTTTGTCAGTCTCACAAGTATGATTTTGCTGTTTCTTCCTTTCCATTCACAAACATCTGTGTCATGGCAACCCTTCTCTTTCTGTATGGGAAGGGTCTGGGGAGGATGGTGACTTGTACTCCTGGTACACACTCTATTCTGATGAAGTGTCTTGAGATTTTATGATTTATTTCTCTCAAATCCACCCTAAATTTCCCTGTGACATTTTGAAACTGCTGATCACCTCAGTTACTCTCAGAAAATGCCTCCTGCTCCTGTTCAACCCTAATGAAAAAAACCCAGTGGCATTAGCGAGGTGCATTATGAAGGCTTGCCAAGTAACAAAGCTGTCCTTGGTCTCCTAAGAGATGTGCTCAATATTTAAGGCATCTCTTAGCAATGGCAGACAGATGTAACTAAGTAATGAAACCTAGTCTGGGTTAATAGAGCAGCTATTTTATTTTTCTAGCTGCTTTTGTACAATAAATGCTGTCAGGATATTTTGTAGAAAATATGGATATTTTTTAAGAGAACTATCAAGTTTGAAAATGTTTATAAACAAGAAATTATGTTAAAGATGATAAAGACAGTAGATGTTTGAAGATATTGAAATAGAGCACTTCATTGTAAAAAAAAAAAAATCCTTTAAATTTATTTTTTTTTTCCTCAAATTCAGGGTCAAAACTTCAATTAAAGAAACATAGGCCAATGTTCTTCTGCTGCTGAGACCTTCATTGCCCTGACCAGGACCACCTGGGACCCCACTCATTGCCCCACCCATTGACCCTGGAAACACATTTAGGAGAGACTCTGGGACTTACCTGAGGTTGTTTGGTTGGGTTTTTTTTTTTTTTTTTTTTTATGAGCATCTGTTTGGTCCTCCTGTCTGCTCCTGAACTTATCTGCTGAGGCTTTTCCAGACTCTGCATCTGCTGGACTTGTTGGTACTATTGCCCTGGCTCTGCTTGGGCTCTCTGCCTGTCCTGAAGGGGATGTTACCCTGTTGTCTCTTTTGTCACCCTCTGAAGAGCTGCTCTACTAGTGCTGCTCCTGGGTGGGCAGCCTGTTCTCTACATGCTCAAGATATGAGGTAATTAGTGTTATTTGTATTTATGGGGTTCACTGCATCTGATTGCTTTGCAGCTTGTGGTTTTTCTTTCTCTGCAAAAACCTTTTTGAGCTAGAGAAGCTGTAATCTCAATTTTTTAAAAATTTTGAGTTGAATGAATTAAACTTTAGCCCAGATGTGTAAATATTGCTTCCTAAATCAAGCAGGAGCTGGATGCCCCAGTGTCTTCTGAATTTAACTACATGGTCTAGCTTTGCACTAGAAGTCTGTGGGATGGCAGAGTTTTGAATTTAAGATTTTTTTCATTCTGAGTATATTGCTGTGCTTTGCCTTGTAAGAGATTCTGGAGATTATCATGGACACTAGGAAGAGGAAGCTGCTACTGTTCTAAATTCCTTCATACTCTGAGCCACTAGAAAAAACTTTTTAGTATATAAAAGATGGAAATTCTTGTGGAGAAATAGGACAGAAAGTCTTAGTAAATATAGTGCTGCATGCTTCATCTTGTCTGAAGGAGGTGACAGTCAAGTATGAGGTTTTCCTCTCTCTGCATCAAACCAAGGGTTTTCTAGCTGCTTGCATGAGCTTGAGACTGAGCAGACCCTTAGGATGTAATAAAAATTTAACTCCATTAGTTCAAGGAATTAGTGTGCTAACATAAACAATGATGAACTAAATGTTCCAGTATTGAAAATTATTAAAAGAGGAGACCATTCCACTTGCCACAATATTGGCTATGAGACTCAGATTTTGCTGGTTTAGCTATAATGGAAAACTCAAATACATTTTTGCTAGTCTTGCTTTCTTGTAATGCTTTCATTCTAGAAGTTGCACATGTAGTCACATACAGCAAGAAGAAGCTGCACTTAGACATGTGAGAACAGTCCTAGAAAAGAAAAGCAGCTCCATTTCTAGCCTTAGCATGTGGTCCCAGCTCTGTGCTGGGCTGCAGGGGAGCCCGGGGTACATGCTCTGCTGTGTGGGTTGTGTCTGAACGTGGCTTTGAAGCATCTGGCAACTTGGGAGAGCTGGAGCAGCAATACTTGGGGATACCTGGTGCCTGACCCTAAAGAGACTGCTTCTGAAAGGAGGAGAAAGGAGGTTGTGAGGTATTTCAAATGAAAATAAAGTTAGAGCAGCAGGCATTCTTTTTATATTTCATGAAAGTAAATTAAATCTTGGGAATACTCCACACATAGAAGGAATTCAAGAGTTCCACAGACATATCATGAAGGGGAGAAGTGAGCTAGAGTAATGGATCAGAATGGATTCTCAGTTCTTTCCTAACTATTTTTCAGCTGGATAACTACACATATGAACGATAACAATAAAAGGGGTGGGAGGGGGTAAGCCCAGTACCCTCCTTCCCTCCAGAAGATGAATAGAGGATCTCTATCACTATGAAGGGGTTATCCCTTGCACAAATATAATGGGCAGTGACAGTCAAGTACAAGAGAACAGATTCCTCTCCGAGATCAATTTACACAGGATGAGCCTCATCTGGGACTCCTATTTGGCAAAGGGACGTGTTGCCAGTCCTGCTGTCTGGGTGCTACCCACCCAAACTGTACTGGGGGGTGTGGTGTGTGTGAAACCAGGGCAGCCCCTGGAGCCCCCAGAGCAGCCCCAGGCACCTCTGGCAGAGCAGAGTCCCAGCAGGGCTCTTTTAGAGTACTTGGCTGCAGTTACCAAAGGTTCACCAAAACATTTACACTGTGAAATTCCTCACAAATTGGAGACACATTTAACACATTACTGCTAAACTTAAAAAGAAGCCCATGGGGAGGCTGATGCAGTTTCTATAGCTTGTTGTTTAGGAATGAATTGTCCTGCTGGAACTGTTACCCATCTGTTGCTTTTACTCTCTTTCAGCATTGATATTATTTTTCAAAGTGTGATAATGGATTTCAAGAGCCTTTCTTGATTGAGTAATTGTATGTTGATAAACAGAAACTGAAGTTAATATCAAAACTCACAAGATTGATGTGGTGTAAAGATTCAGCAGAAAGAATCCATATGCTGGAGTCAATAGAGAGACCTCAATTTGTAGCACTTGAGGCTCTAACTCCTGTTTCAATGCAAAGGCAGCTATAGCCAATGCAGCATTCTAGTGATCTTGGCAGCAGTATACAAAGGTCTGAAAAAATAATTGATTGTAAAGAAACTTGTGTAACCTTTTTTTCTTCTTGGAGAATGACTTCAAGCTCGTTGCACTTGTGAGTTGATGAAGATTTTACTTTTCAATCTTGGATTTATTACTGTTAATGTTCAAGTGTATTTGTTGTTAGAGATTGGTAGAAGTCATTCTGTGGCAGGAGTCTTGGTACATTTTGGTAATTACAATAGGCATTGGAATGGGCTGCCAAGGGAGGTGGTGAAGTCCCCATCCCTGGAAGTGTTTAAAAACCGTGTGGATGTGGTGCTGGGGGACATGATTTAGGGACCCTGGAAGTGCAGGGTGACCGGTTGGACTTGATGATCTTAAAGGTCTCTTCCAACCAAACGATTCTATCATTCTATGATTCTATAATTTTCCATTGCTTGAAAGATGCATATTACATTTTTTTCCCTACCCAACTAAAAATTAATGGGTTACTCGGTGCCAAAAGTATGCAATAATGATATATTATGAAGATATTTCGGAAGAGATCTTATTGGGATAAAGTTTTGGTTTTGTAAATATGTATCAGACTCAATATGAATTGCATGGGAAAGTAACATTGTCAGAAGGAAGGTTCAACCCAGAGTTNATCCATATGCTGGAGTCAATAGAGAGACCTCAATTTGTAGCACTTGAGGCTCTAACTCCTGTTTCAATGCAAAGGCAGCTATAGCCAATGCAGCATTCTAGTGATCTTGGCAGCAGTATACAAAGGTCTGAAAAAATAATTGATTGTAAAGAAACTTGTGTAACCTTTTTTTCTTCTTGGAGAATGACTTCAAGCTCGTTGCACTTGTGAGTTGATGAAGATTTTACTTTTCAATCTTGGATTTATTACTGTTAATGTTCAAGTGTATTTGTTGTTAGAGATTGGTAGAAGTCATTCTGTGGCAGGAGTCTTGGTACATTTTGGTAATTACAATAGGCATTGGAATGGGCTGCCAAGGGAGGTGGTGAAGTCCCCATCCCTGGAAGTGTTTAAAAACCGTGTGGATGTGGTGCTGGGGGACATGATTTAGGGACCCTGGAAGTGCAGGGTGACCGGTTGGACTTGATGATCTTAAAGGTCTCTTCCAACCAAACGATTCTATCATTCTATGATTCTATAATTTTCCATTGCTTGAAAGATGCATATTACATTTTTTTCCCTACCCAACTAAAAATTAATGGGTTACTCGGTGCCAAAAGTATGCAATAATGATATATTATGAAGATATTTCGGAAGAGATCTTATTGGGATAAAGTTTTGGTTTTGTAAATATGTATCAGACTCAATATGAATTGCATGGGAAAGTAACATTGTCAGAAGGAAGGTTCAACCCAGAGTTGAAAGCCTGAGTCCTTGGGGTGCTGAGGGTTGCCTATGGCAGAGACATGATGCTGCATGCAGGGCCTGTGGCTCTGGGTGACTATCCCTGCACCCCGATACCTGCAGGTAGGTAGCGTCAGATGGTTTCTTGGGAGTAAATGAAAATGCCATTTGCAGAATAGTAAAATGCTTCCTATTATCCTGATAAATACCTGGTGGAGTGATCAGCATGTTTTAATGCTCATGTATGGGCAGGCCTCCAGCAGCTGCCCAGCCTTGAGGTGGAGGTTGATGGTAGGAATGTCAGCATCAATGACACTTCTATAGGCAGGCAACGGGCCTTGCAAGTTTCTCAGTTCACCAGTTTGACTTTATAGCCAAAATTCAGAAAGAGATTAGGGCTAGATCAGCTGAAATTTGTTCCTCAGTAAACTGGTACTTGGAGTGGAAAGATACCATTACTTACCAGTCAGTTTGAATCTGTCTCCCTGTGTCTCCACAGATCATATTTCCTTCTCGCTTTTTTAAAAACCTGATTTCTGTTCTGTCAGTTAGATGATTCCTAAAATACCTTGGGGTACATTCCTTGGCCTGGATGTTCATTATCTGTAAATGCCCTGAGCTCCATATATTTATTTTCTGTAGTCCTTGGTCTGGAAACAAAACAATAAACTCTGCAGCTTGTTGTGGCTGTGAAACAATCTGCAATTGGACTTATTTATTAATTTACTTGTTCTGAGATTGTTTTCATTGCTTTCTGCTGCAGTTCAAAGGTGTCTTCTGTGTTTCTGTTTCAATAGTTTTCCCCAAAAGCTGAAACTGTATTTGCCCAGATGCAGGTCACTTTTGTGTTGTTCACCTTTATTCATTTTTTTTCCAACCCTAAATAATCTAACAACAAACTGACCAAACCCCAAGTGAAAACAAGTATCTTGATAGGTATGTTACAGATTTACAAAAGTCATCTTGGTCTGCTCCCGATTTCTAACCTTGTTAAAAAGAATATTGAATAATATTAAAGGGCTTATTTGCAGCTGACATATATAAATAGTAGTGAGGCAAATGTCTTAGCTAATTGGCTCTGCCCTTACTACTTCTTTTTTGCTGTAGGTTTATAGTACTCTTCATTTCACTCAAACTCATCAACCATTGGTACCCAGCCTGGTGGCATATTCATGCCTGGATCCCACAGCTGGTTTATGGAGGGATAAACTATAGCCCTTCTTTGTGTTGTGGATATGGATCTATTCTTCTTTGCAGAGATTTGTGATAATCACCCTGTCACCAGCAAATCTCGGCACTTTACTGCCCTGTTTCTGAGTTAAGCCACTACCCCAAATACAGGTGCTGTGCAGAATGGCCTGGACACACCAGGGTGAGAAGGGTTTGAGGAGCTTGAAAAGCTCTTGAACAACCTGAATGTCTGGATGCCTTGGGAAGCTCCTGGGCATCCCAGGGAGCTTGGGTTAATAGGGGAGATGAGGAGGAACTGCAGCTGGGCAAGGGCTGGAGTGAGGCTCACCTTGTCAATTGCTGCCTCGGGGCTGTGTACTTGAAGGAAAAGTGAGAGCTGGTGTTCAGTCAGAGCAGTTTGAAGGAAGAAGTGTAAGTTTCTTAGGGCCTCCCTGAGGAAGGAGAAAGGCACGAGGCAAACTGTGCAAGTTGTTGCCCTTTATGTGGATCCAGCTCACATACAGCTCTTCTGGTCATGATGATGGTTAGCTTTAAATGAGAAATAGTAACTTAAATGTAGCACTTCCCTCACCATTGTAGGAGCATGTACATTTTTGGTCCCAGACCATGTCTCATTATGACACCTACATGCACTGTGCTGAAGTTTCCTAATTGCAAAATGTGTACCCCTCTCCAGGAAGTCACCCGGGTGCAATTTTAACTACTTCAGCAAAGTCAAAACAGACCATGCACAGACCACAATCTCTGTGAGGGCAATGCTTCCTCAGATTGAGGGCACCGAAAACCCTGAAATATTCTTGATATTTTACTCTCCCATGGTGTAGTGATAGAAATGCTTTTCAGTAATGACTAAGTAGTGATGTGAAAGACAGTGCCTTCAAAAGAGGGACTGTGGATAGCTACTTTAGCACTTGAACTGTTGCTCAGAAATGTGTCTTCCTAGTACTGGACTCTGTGGCCATCACAGATAACTACCACACAAAGATGCTACCAACTTGAGATACGTGCTTGGCAGTTTAAAGAGAGTATGCGTGCTCTGTGCTTCCTCTGATGGCCCTGAAAGTTTTTTGGTAAACACTGCTGCTTCTTTTCATTAGAATAAAATGTAAAACTAATTTAAGTCTCACCAAGCTCTAACCATCTCTCAGAAATATTTTCTGTTACTTTACTGTTTAAATGTCCACAGTAATATAATAATTTAAAGTACTCTAAATGCTTCATTGTTATACATTGAATAATACAGAACAGCATAACAACATAGATTCTTTCAAAGCTGAATAGTCAATGTTGCCTGGAATACTTTTGCCCTTTTGAGGCACCTGATTGGCAACATAATGGATCTCAATGGGAATTCATTACTATTATGGCATCTTTCAAACTACAGTTAAAAATACAGAATCCATGCAATAAAGCAATTTTCCAGGCATAGATGCCTGGATCAATATTCTTTAAGTGATCATGTGGAAGACACACAATGGGTCCCAATTTAACTACAAAAGAACCACCCTGCAACCTTCAAATGAAGTAAGCCTGAAACTTTTTTCTTTAAGAGTGAAGGCTTCAGTTTTCAGCACTTTCTTCAAGTTCCCAATCCAGTTTGGGAGTTTGACAACACTGAATGATTTATTGGGTGTCTGTCAACTGAGGGGACAAATAAATGCTTCTTCATCCAATATACATTTAGATTTTGATGGTAAATGAATCTATACAGAGACATGGTTTAGTGGTTTTGATAGGGCTAAGAATAAGGTTGGACTTGATGATCTTGAAGATCTCTTCCAGCTGAAATGATTCTATGATATAGGAAAAGTGTCTTTGCATAAGGATGTTTCTCTGGCAAAGCTGTCATCGAGTTTATGAAAAATTTTGATTTTGCTATACAAGCAATTTCATATTAAGCCTGTGTGTCAGTTAGTTGTGGGCAGGACTATTGCATAGATTAGCCCATCAGATTAGCCCTGTTTAAAAAAATAGTTCTTGGGAATCTTAGCATGAAATTTGGCAAGAGACTTGTAAATTGCATTTTTACATTCCCTGTGTGATGTGAGGCATTAAAAAGAATGTAGCTGAGTGTTTATTAAAAGTAAAAATATTTACCATAGCCACTCCATTATGAAATCTGGCTGGCAAGTTTGATAATCACATCAGTTAACAGGAAAAAGAGCGTAGGTGGATAAAAACAGAGGAGCTGCCTCATTTATGAAGATTTTTTTAAGTAGAAATGAAGCCTGTGGAGTGGACATATGTTTCTCGTTTAAATGAAGCCAGTTTGACATTCATGAAAGTGAGACTAATGAGCAGAGACCAAGCTGTGTTCTCACTATCAGCAGGGTAGCACCAGCCTGACCTGACCATGCATTAGTGAGAGTGTGATCTAGTCCAGTTGTTGTCTGGATAACAGACAGTTGTTACATACAGATCTTTGTGTTAATTTCTCCGTAATTGAGTTTTGTTGGCATAAATGCCTCAAAAATGCCTTTTCAAAATTCTGCATGCTTATATTTGACAGAACTGTTTGGGCACACAAGCAAAGCTTCCTGCAAGCTGTACCTGTGATATTGCTGTCTGATTTGTCTGGTGCTCCCTAGAAATTTGGAAGTACTTCCAGGTGATCCTCATGCTCTTTGTTATTTTTTTTCAAATGTTCTTAGAAGTATTTAATTTTATTTCATGCTTTTGTAAGAGTCTGTTATCAAATAGGTTAGTGCCAGGACTTGACATTTGGCCATGGTCAGCAATGCTGGAAGGAGGTGTTGCATAGATGATGGATTTTAACTTGGATAAATTCAGAAAATGGAATTAAAGTTAGAATAAAGCTGTGGAAATTATCAACAGAGAGGTAACCAGAGCTGTCAAAGAGTGTGACACCAGGAATATGTGATCAGGAATGGTGGGCATGAAGGGAAGTGATAGGAACCTAAAGGATTTCGTTTCATTTATTAGTGTTCTTTCCCCAGAAATCTCAAAAAGCTGAAACAATTTGTAAGTTGTAAGACTTGAGGCCTCTTTCCACTTAACAGCAATAGCTGCTCTATTAGTTTACTTTGAACCCATCTGCTCTCTATCAGCTACATAAGGTGCAGGACCTAAACATTGGTTAAAGTACCTCTGACAGGTATTGATCCAAGGCTCCATGGAGCAAGTGAAGGGCACAGGCTGAAAGGGACTTCCCAGATGTTTATTGGGATGTTATTAAGACAAAATGCTGATGACTTCTCTTGGACTTAATCTGTTTTTAGAAAAATCAGAAGCTGTTTGGTACAGCAAGAGAGACTTGAACTGGCCCCAGTAGCAGTAATTCCAGCTGCTATCCCTCTTCTCTTCTGGACTGATTGCTGTGTGCACCAGCCAAGATGCTTGTAAATAATGTTCCATCATTTCACAAATGGAACAGGTGAAGGAAATTTGGACATCTGAGTTGCGAAACCTGGTGCAATTTGTTGATTCTCAACCAGTTCCAAAGTGAAGCTATAGCTACCACTTAAATCCAGCTTTGGTTCTCCTAAATGTGGGTCTGCAGTATAGAAAGGACAGATGATTGCAGTGTTTCACCATAAAGTTGAAAATATTTACTCTTTTTTACTAGATTTTCATACAGCAACAGGAGAATATACTCGCTTTGATCCAATTAAGTGCATAAAGATAGCAATGCTGTGGTTTTAACTTAATGAAATGTTAATATACTAGCCTAACTTCTCATATGTGAGAGATTCCTGATCAGAGAAGGAGCTCTATATCTTCTGAAGGTCTTGGAAAACAGCCAGGGGGTAGACTTTTTAATGCAATTTAGCACAGCAGCAAGGTTGTTCTCACTCCGGTCTATTTTAACTAGATTTAATATGAAGGTCTGTAGACTTTGTTCTCCAACATACTGCTTCTTGTTATTGCAAGTTTCCTCTTTCCCTTGAATGTAAGCCTTGACCAAGCTTAGCCACTGCACTGTGACTACTTATTAAAAATGCAGAACTGCATCTGGAAGGAAGTTCTCCCAAGGGGACTTAGATAATCAACAGAGCTGTGTTTTGACTGATGTCTCCTGCAGAAAGTTTGAGGTNGTTGAAACAGAGCTGTGTTTTGACTGATGTCTCCTGCAGAAAGTTTGAGGTCAAAAGGGACATCTTAAGGTTATCTTGTTCAAACCTCTCCTCAAGCAGGGACACCTACAGCTGGTGTCCTGTGAATATGTCTGATAATTTCCAGGGATGGAGACTCCACAGCCACCCTGGGCAACATATTCCAGTGCTCAGTCACTCTCACAGAAAAAATGTCTCCTGATGTTCAGATGGAATCATCTCTGTTTCAACTTGTGTTGACTGCCTCTGCTGGTCTTGTCACTGGTCACCACTGAAAACACCCTGACTCTCTCCTCTTTGCATCCTCCCTTCAGCTATTTATATACTGATTAATAAGATCTCCTCTGAGCATTCTCTTGGCTAAGTGGTCCAAGCTCTATCAGCCTTTCCTCATGAGAGGTTCTTCAATCCCTCAATTGTCCTTGTGGCCCTTTGTTGAACTTATAGTGTATTTTGCTGCAACTGTACTGACAACATTAACCATATTGTTACCACAGCAGGGAATTGCTTCTGATGGACCAGATGTTTTTTGCTATTGTAGTCAAAGAATAAGAAACAAGTGATTTGTGGAAGGTGAGCCAGAGCCTGCTGGGGTCTCTTCACAACTAAAAGCAAAGTTCTCAGAGAGATTGGTGGCTATTGTTATGTGATTGGAGACAATCTATCTCCAGTGGTGTTACTGATATAAAATTTATCTGCCTGTATTTTTTATTTTTTTATTTTTTACTTGGAAAGGAAGCTATTTTGGGTCTTTAGGAGTTGAATTCATGTAAGGTGCATTGGTGCTATAGCAACCATTCATCTGACCAACTGGCCTACTGGGAATATTCAGGGTATAACTTTTGTAATTTATTTTTATGATGCAGCTTAGCTCTCTCCTGCAGCTTTCAGTTTCAGGCAAAACTAGTGTTTGCCTTTGGGGAATTATCATATTAATTGTTCCTGTCTTCGCAGTTTTGTTTAAAATATCTCTGTATTTATTAAGGAGCATATGAATGGCTGATTGTTTAACAAATGTTGTCTTTAAAAGTGGGGGAAAAACCCAAACCAACGTAACCAAATGCAACTTGGAAGACTGGTCACCAAAGAATAACATTCTTTTCCCTTCTCTAGCAGCTACTTAACCAGACATCAAATAATATAAAGGCAACTCAACCCCAAATAAGCTAAGTCAAAAGCACTGGGAACATTAACACATAGCAATATTAGGGCTAGGCTGTTTATAATGGCACAAGCAGAGTACAAATTCCTCTTTTGGTATCAAATTAGAGGTAGGTGACCTTTCAGCTTGGTGACAGATAGAAATCTCGGGCGGTTGCAAATGCGTATCAGAATAACTCTTGATTTTTGTATTTGTCAAGAAGATGCCAAAGTTGCAGAGGTGACCAAAGTGTATTTGCCAAAAGTTGTTCTCTCAATCAAACTGAAAGTCTTGTACCTCCTGCACCTGTGGCTATCCTGGCCTTTGTGAGGCTACAAGTTGTTTAATGAGGTAGCCTATGGTATAGGTTTTGAGATGCAAGAATAATGTTTCCTTTTAATCATTTTCCTTCAGTTTTCTGGGCAAGAGGTTGTCAGAGCAAAAGCAGAGTGATGCATCTAATTGAAAAGCAGTATAATGGCTCTCTGAATGCAGCCATCTTCCCATTCTTAATAATCAGCAGCACATACATGTACACTTTTATGTCCTTCCATATGCTTTCAGCTTGGACTTCTTATGCTGATTACCACACTTGTCAGTTGTTATGTACTTGAGGTGCACAAGTTCTGACTGCTTTGAAGAGGGACTGATAATGAAGCCCTAAAATGAATAAAGTATCTTTTATCGTGTGATAGCACATCAGGGATCATTTGTACTTTGAAAATGGTCATCATTTTTTAATGGTGACTTGATAACATGTAGATTATAATTTTGTGTTGCAGTGTGTCACTGCGCCTTGCTACTACAATGACAGTAGAGAATTAAGGGCACAGTACTTGAGGGTAAAAAACAAATCTGCCTCTTGTATATTTGCAAATACAAGGCTATGAGATGCAGAAGTAATGAAGAAATAACTTTTCATATGTATCATCATCGCAAGGGTCAAGGCTGAAGCTAAGTGACCAGCAATATGTTCAAGGAAGCTGCCTGTTTCTATAGAGACAACATTTTTATCTATATTCTATTTAAGAACCTGAATAGAAGAGCTGAGTAGACTTCACAGCACCTGGTTCTAGGAGCCTGAAATAAAATTTCAAAGTGCAGTGACCTTATTTGAATTACATTTGAAACTACTTAACAGGTGGAGTGAAAATAATGTATCTTTGTATGTGCTTTAGAAAGAAATATTAAAAATTAATAGCAATAAAAAGCAATGTTGTAGCTAGAGTATTTCCCAATATTAGGAGAAGTAAGGCAGAGATTTGCTTTTGGAACACTTTTAATTTCTTAAATGTGGGACAGTAATCTGCCATAGCAGTCCAGGTTCCACAACTGGGGAATTACTGAGCAAAATACATTATTTTCTTTATCTGGAAAACAGCAAAATATTCTTTTGGCATTGATGGAGATACCAGTTCACTCCTAGTATTTAATTATATGCAGCAGAGTAGCTGGTAGACAATGACAACTTGCAGTACAACAGATGACCAGCAGCAAATTTCTCCTCTATAATCGAGAATTTATAACTTTAGGACCAAAAGTGAAGTTTCTAGCTTGTGGATCATGTTAAGCCTGACGCATCAAACAGTAGGATGACCTTAAAGTGTGGATGAAATCCAAATCTTACCTGGGAGAGAGCTGAGCTAATTGCACTGCTGGATGGCTTTTTGTGGAAGCCTGATTCATTCCTCAACCTGCTGGCTGATATTCCTGGGGGTTTTGCACAGAAGACTCCCCCCTTCATAGTAAGAATGCTTTGAACTTTCGTACAGTGACTATGAGCAGTGACATGTNGCTACTTAACCAGACATCAAATAATATAAAGGCAACTCAACCCCAAATAAGCTAAGTCAAAAGCACTGGGAACATTAACACATAGCAATATTAGGGCTAGGCTGTTTATAATGGCACAAGCAGAGTACAAATTCCTCTTTTGGTATCAAATTAGAGGTAGGTGACCTTTCAGCTTGGTGACAGATAGAAATCTCGGGCGGTTGCAAATGCGTATCAGAATAACTCTTGATTTTTGTATTTGTCAAGAAGATGCCAAAGTTGCAGAGGTGACCAAAGTGTATTTGCCAAAAGTTGTTCTCTCAATCAAACTGAAAGTCTTGTACCTCCTGCACCTGTGGCTATCCTGGCCTTTGTGAGGCTACAAGTTGTTTAATGAGGTAGCCTATGGTATAGGTTTTGAGATGCAAGAATAATGTTTCCTTTTAATCATTTTCCTTCAGTTTTCTGGGCAAGAGGTTGTCAGAGCAAAAGCAGAGTGATGCATCTAATTGAAAAGCAGTATAATGGCTCTCTGAATGCAGCCATCTTCCCATTCTTAATAATCAGCAGCACATACATGTACACTTTTATGTCCTTCCATATGCTTTCAGCTTGGACTTCTTATGCTGATTACCACACTTGTCAGTTGTTATGTACTTGAGGTGCACAAGTTCTGACTGCTTTGAAGAGGGACTGATAATGAAGCCCTAAAATGAATAAAGTATCTTTTATCGTGTGATAGCACATCAGGGATCATTTGTACTTTGAAAATGGTCATCATTTTTTAATGGTGACTTGATAACATGTAGATTATAATTTTGTGTTGCAGTGTGTCACTGCGCCTTGCTACTACAATGACAGTAGAGAATTAAGGGCACAGTACTTGAGGGTAAAAAACAAATCTGCCTCTTGTATATTTGCAAATACAAGGCTATGAGATGCAGAAGTAATGAAGAAATAACTTTTCATATGTATCATCATCGCAAGGGTCAAGGCTGAAGCTAAGTGACCAGCAATATGTTCAAGGAAGCTGCCTGTTTCTATAGAGACAACATTTTTATCTATATTCTATTTAAGAACCTGAATAGAAGAGCTGAGTAGACTTCACAGCACCTGGTTCTAGGAGCCTGAAATAAAATTTCAAAGTGCAGTGACCTTATTTGAATTACATTTGAAACTACTTAACAGGTGGAGTGAAAATAATGTATCTTTGTATGTGCTTTAGAAAGAAATATTAAAAATTAATAGCAATAAAAAGCAATGTTGTAGCTAGAGTATTTCCCAATATTAGGAGAAGTAAGGCAGAGATTTGCTTTTGGAACACTTTTAATTTCTTAAATGTGGGACAGTAATCTGCCATAGCAGTCCAGGTTCCACAACTGGGGAATTACTGAGCAAAATACATTATTTTCTTTATCTGGAAAACAGCAAAATATTCTTTTGGCATTGATGGAGATACCAGTTCACTCCTAGTATTTAATTATATGCAGCAGAGTAGCTGGTAGACAATGACAACTTGCAGTACAACAGATGACCAGCAGCAAATTTCTCCTCTATAATCGAGAATTTATAACTTTAGGACCAAAAGTGAAGTTTCTAGCTTGTGGATCATGTTAAGCCTGACGCATCAAACAGTAGGATGACCTTAAAGTGTGGATGAAATCCAAATCTTACCTGGGAGAGAGCTGAGCTAATTGCACTGCTGGATGGCTTTTTGTGGAAGCCTGATTCATTCCTCAACCTGCTGGCTGATATTCCTGGGGGTTTTGCACAGAAGACTCCCCCCTTCATAGTAAGAATGCTTTGAACTTTCGTACAGTGACTATGAGCAGTGACATGTTATTTCAGTTAAAGTGCTTTTTGTGCCCAATATCTGGCTGAAATTTATGGCCATTCTTGTTTATGATTGTCTTTTTGCAGTCACTGCACCTATCCACCTCACTTTGTATATTGAAGACCTTTACAGGATTTTTCCACTATAGTACCTTCTTGTATCTGAAAAGCATGATAAGCTATCTTTTTATCTACGAAGCACAGTAAGACAGGGAAGGTTGTCTTGCTTAAGTGTCTCTAATGAGATTGTTTACTGCTCTTCTGAAAAACACTGTGGGGAAAAAAAGATCATTTAAGGTAAAGTTTTATGACATGAATTCTCAAGGGAACAAGTATCATGGCTAGGTGATGTGGACTTTATCAAATAGCATAATATGATATAGTTTTCAGTCATCTCTGTTTTTTTCTTATTTGAAGTGATGTTCTACTCTGGATTGCTCAACCAAAGGTATCTTCATTGTGGACTGGATAAAAATATTTCATAACTTTTAGTCCAAAGGCAGGAGGAGTTACAACATTTTTCCATGTGTTCTAGGAAAATGGGAATTGAAATCCAGTTAGCAGACTCCAGCATTCCTACAGGAGAGTACTAAAGGTCCTAGGCAAAAGGAGGGCTGAGAAGGACCCAGCTGCATTCTACAGATATGGGAGATGGATTAAACAGAGGGAAAAGAGCTATTTCTTCTAAAGGTGCATGTGAGAGTAAATAGCTGTAAAATAGACATGAGTCAATTCAGTCTATAAATGGTTTTCTTTATCATGAAAAGTATAGGCAAAAATGGAAATAGCTTTTTCAGTAAACTGCTTTCCTGTGTGAATGCAGAGTAAAAACTGTTGTCTTCAGGAAAATACTATCTGTGGAATGTCTGAAGTTAATAAAACTCCTTCTGTTTCATTAACCACTAGGTAATAGTTGAGATTTCAGCTAAGGCAGGCAAAGAATAAATAAATAACAATTAAAAAACCACCCTAATCTAAACAATCCTCCAAAAGACTTCCAGTGTTATATTATTTGACCTTGAAGGATAGAAAAACTAGACTAAGAAGAATAAATGAAAGATCATTTTGATGAAAATTATGACCAACATTATTTAGGGAAATATAGTCCAGAACTTGTGCAAGGTGTTCTTTTTAGCCAGCGGTAATATACAAGAAAAATTGTAGCTTGTCCCTTGGATCCCAATCCAAGAAGCCTTAGGCACAAGCTGACAGTATCAGTTGCTGTTTTATGAAGACTTTTTTTCAATGGGTTTATTCTGCATAAACACATCACATGTTTACAAAATAGAATACAAAGATCAGTGCTTTGCAAATTTCTCATCATTCTAAATGTCTAAATGATAACACTCACTGGGATCAAATAATGCATTAGATTCCAGCAATTATGCAAGCTGTATAAACTTTATGTAAACCTACTAGTTACAGCAATGTAAGGATCAATTTGTTCTGTTTGGTGCCCATGACATGCATTAAAGATGCTCTTGTCCTTTTAATGGCACTAATGTGTTAAGGCCAAACCATTAAGTAAAGCAACCAAGGCCTCTACTTTTAAGGGAAAACACTTTCATAATTATGAAAGTTCGTAAATTAGAAAATATCTTGAAATGCAGAGAGTTTGGTACCTATTAGAAGGGAAATTAAACTGGTGCTGTGCCATGTCATTCTGGTTTCAGTGATTGAAGAGAATCAGAAGAATTCACATGACCACATTAATAATCAGGCTGTGGAAGTAGGGATAAAGGAAAAATAGTTAGCTGGCTTCACTGTAGGTGAAATATCTTGCATAGCAGGTCTCTAGCTATTATTCTTGTTGCCCCTGTGTGACCTCAATAGTTATTTATCATTCCTTGCAGTTGAAATGCTTCTTTCTCCATTAACTTCTATCACTTCACCTGTCACATTTGAATTTATCCATTCCTAGAAAAATCTATATATTTTTCTGTGAAGTGGGAAGGCAGTGATTGGCCATACAATCAGGAGATGCTGATCTTCATAGAGATTCTATACTTTGACATGAATAGGAGTTATACACCCTTAAACTGTATTAGTTACACTCCTTAGCAAGACACTGTGCAGAGAGACAGGCTATTTTAGCAACCTAATCTGAAGCCAGAGGAAAGGTTTGTGCTAATTTCAGTGGGCTTTGAATCAAGCCAGAAGTCTGAACTAATTATATTTTCAGGATTGCAGCAGTGAAAGAGTAAACTAAGGCCCCTTATCTTCAAGGTGTTCCACTTTGAAGATACCTTGGAGTGGTGCTACTGAAAGCAGGCAAACAATTTGTTCTAACTTTGGAAAGCAGATTAAAATAATGGATCTGCTTCATTCCCATTTTATCACTGAATGCCATCGTTACTGGAAACAGGACTGTTCCTTCAGCTCCCAAAGGGTGCCACATTATTTTGCTTTTATTTCTCAGTATCAATATGCCTAACTTTGTGGACACTGTTATTCTTACACTTAAAGTGTGTTTGACAAACAAATCATCTCAGCAAAGTACAAATTATTCCAGGGGGTCCATCTACATAAGTATACATTAATCTACTTCTTAAATATGTAATAGAGTCTTTCCCCTGAGGAGACTATGGAACAGCGAAAATATGTAATGGTAATTAATTACTAGCCAAGAATAGATTAATATTACATGCTAGGAATAATAAAATGAAATGTATATAACTAAGTGATATCTGTAGGGTAATGAGAACTGGGAAGAAATATCAAACAGTGACAGTGTTATATTTAATATCCCATCAAAAGGAAAGTGCAATTTTTTATTTGAATGACATTTTCTGTATAGCACAGCTATTTATTTTCACAGCTCATATTTTAGACAAACGAAAACATTTTATTTCCTATTGCCCAAGAGAGCTGGCTTTATTGTTGCTGCAAAAAAAGCTATTTCTTCTTCTAGGATTTGTTGTTGGATGTATTACTGAGGTCTATGCCTTGGTATTAAATATCATTGCCCTGTCTCGTGTTTGTGTGTAGACTGAAGATGAGATGTGTTCCTGAAAAGGTCTACTATTCACCATACTTTGCCTTTTATGATTTAAAGGTTTTGACCAATTCTTACTGCACCTCAGCCATTCTCCCTGCTGCTGTTTGTTTTAAAGTTGACTCAGCAAAGGTCTCTAAATGATGTATAGATGGAGTATCTCTAGGTTTACCTTGACTATAAAACCCCATTAACAATTTCAAATATGAATTATCATGTGTCATGTTAGGTTGAACTCCAAGAAAATCTGGAGGCTGGGTTGAATTGCAGCATAGTGGAAGAGCTACTGTCATTCTTGCTGCCTGTTATCCCCTAGTGATTGCAAAATTTGCTTATATGTATTCTAATTTAGGATATTAACAAAGGACTTGGGCTCTAGGTATTTAACACGAGACTATAAAGTGGAAAAAGCTATCTGGGTTACTGAATCAATTTTATTTCAATTGGAGACAAACACAATAGAAGTATTTAGTCCAGAATATTCCTCTGGATCAGAATGTCCCCTGGCTTTTCTGGGTCTGCAAAGCACTGCCTCAGGAAATGCAGAACGATGTAGCATTTAACGTGAAAAGAACAAACTATTGTATGCCTCAAGACACCAACACAGATGTTGAGATCCAGCAGCCCACAAGTAAAGCCAGGACACTTGTTGGATAAGGTGTCCTGTGTCACTCAAGGCATGAGTATGCACAGAGATCTCTGGTGCAGCCCGTGAATCCCTGTCCCTCAGGCAGTGAGAGCCCAGGGAAGACACAGCTCTTTGCTTTTCCACTCCCAGGGCAGCACTGAGGAAGTGCTGCTTGGTCTGGGCTGAGAAGAGCTGTGATTATCTCCACTTTTCCAGGACTGGCAGGATCCTTCTGCCTGAAGAAGAAGGTAAAAGCTATCATGGACATGCCTAAGACCAACATAATTCCTGCACACATTGAGATCAATGTTTGTGTTTCAATTCTTCCAGAAGATATAGATCTTGAATTGCGAAATGTCTGATGACATATTTGCTCTAAATATTTGCTTTTTGCTTTGGCTGTGATTTGAAAATAGTCTTTCACAAAGTAAAAGCAAAATGTGTTTGGGTTTTTTTT